>QNTS01000440.1:931215-968375 GCA_003317085.1 Hucho hucho | reverse complement strand
TGACCAAATACTTATTTTCCACCATAATTTGCAAATAAATTCATTAAAAATCCTACAATGTGATTTTCTGGATTTTTTTTCTTCATTTTGTCTGTCATAGTTGAAGTGTACCTATGATGAAAATTACAGGCCTCTCTCATCTTTTTAAGTGAGAGAACTTGCACAATTGGTGGCTGACTAAATACTTTTTTTCCCCACTGTACGTGTGTAGGTAGATGTGGAAAGGTATATACAAATGATTTGTTGCAAGTTGTGGAGGGGGGGGGTTTCACACCTAGCCCAAGTTGTGCAGGGGGGGGTTCACACCTAGCTCGGCTATTAGACAATTCTTTAGTAAAGGTTGAATAGTGTATTGTTCAGCTAATAGCCCATCCTAGAAACGTTGTTAGCAGAATTCACAGCCTGCTACGCTTGCGAAAAACTAATACTAATACCTTTTCCCCTTTCCACTTGTTAAAGATTCCAATTGATAAAGTGTTTTTAGCCACAATCGGCCCCAACCCCAATTAATACATTTGGGCACAGCCGATAGCGTGCTGGACTAAGGGCTAGAATGTTGAGGGTTCGTAACCTGCTCCCTGCTTGTTTCATTACATTATTATGCCGGTCTCAGAGCAAATAGCCTGGATTGTTACTCCCATCTCGTTCCTCGCCCTCTTCCATGAGTCATTCTCCACCTGAGTGGCTCGCTTGTGGGTGTGCTGGCAGGATATGGCAGCACCTTTGGTTGTGTGTCAAGAATTCAGCATAGCAAGTTCGTATGAAGGTCTGGTTATTCACAGGCAAATAGGAATATGCTCTAAACCGCTCTGGTGACAAACAAACTTTCCTGCCCTGTTTTCAATCGTCCACATGGCTGGGAGAACCTCCTCAGATTAATGCAGATGACGGGAGTTAGATATGTATAGGAAGTGTAGTGTACAGTTTTTTTCTTCTGTATATATGAATTACAAATCAGCCTTTACTGAAATCATGCTTCTACTCTATTGCATAGTTACAATGTGTAATCATTGATGTCCCAGGAGCAGCAGTGGTAAACACCATTGAAGTGTACAATTGTAATACATACATGCAGACACAGCATCATTCAAATAATGAAGTTTGATACACCTGGTATTGGATATGACTGAAAAAAGTATTGCTAAATAGTGATTTTCGTAAATTAACTTTATGACAAATAAATATGCACAATTGTTTGTCTCTACATTAAGTAACATATTCCTCTCAATTGTACATTCTTTGCTTGACTGGTTATAATTACTTACATTTGCTTCCACCGTAATGTTTTGTCAGACATCTTTGCTGAAGAAAGTCACCAGCGACAGGTGGCATAACGTCAAATTCATCACTGGAACCACTCATTATGATTGGTCATATAAAAACCTTGGGACCCAAATGCATAATGAGTGCTCTAACTCCCCCTTGCGGTGGTCTGGAGCAATGAAGCCGTGACGCTGGGTACCTCAAAGTCCCGCAGTGTAAGCTCGCAACAAGGAGGAACCACTGTACCACCCCTACCTTGTCACAACACAACTGATCGGCCAAAACACATTAAGAAGGAAATAAATGCCACAAATTAACTTTTAACAAGGCATACCTGTTAATTGAAATGCATTCCAGGTAACTACGTCATGAAGCTGGTTGAGAGAATGCAAAGCTGTCATCAAGGCAAAGGGGGCTACTTTGAAGAATCTCAAATATATAACACTTTTTTGGTTACTACATGATTCCATATGTTATTTCATAGTTTTGATGTCTTCACTATTATTCTACAATGAGGAAAATAGTACAAATAATGAAAAACCCCTTTGAACGAGTAGGTGTGTCCAAACTTTTGACTGGTAATGTATATAAACAAAATATAAACAATATGGTCTATGGTCAAACGGCTGATGTTACCTTCATACACTGCTGAGAAGCCCTTGCCCACCCAGTTGCTGCTGCTCCGGAACTCTATCCATAGCCGACTGTCTGTGGAAACGATAGGGCCAGGTAGACTGTCCCCACAGTAACGGCCTGATGCAAAAGATAAAACAAAAACACAACAACAACTCCAGGGTAATGACTAATAACAACACTGAGGCAGGCAGCTCTTAGGCTGGGATTCATTACAATCTGAGTTAGATCCACCTTATTGTGCGATTTACATTTAAAGTAATTTCCGATTGTGCCGACATTTGCAAAGTTGTGAATGCGAATGCGGTCTCCGTGAATGAGGGAACACTGCCTTTAAAAGGTGCATAGCTGAAAAGGGGTGATTGGATTGAATTCGAGGCATAGTTTATCACTATTACACAGACAGCTGGCGATGTTTGATCTTTATGCATCAGTCTATTATTCTGAACATATTGTACATTCCAACCATTCTAACATTTTTCTGCACTAGGATTTAAAAATCTCAGGTGAACATTGACTTAATTGGATGTTTTCTGAAAGAGTTATTGGCAGGTGTAGATATCAGACCTCTCTATGGATGGGTTCTACTCTAAATCTTTTTCCAAGTAAAGACCTTTCAGAGGGGCTTTTCAGACCTTCTCTATGGATGGGTTCTACTCTAAATCTTTTTCCAAGTAAAGACCTTTCAGAGGGGCTTTTCTCCCGAACCCGTCTCGGACCTCCACATGGTCATACCAGCATAAGTGACTCCTGTAGAGGTCCATGGCAGTAATGTTCAGAATTATCTGTGTGTGTGTGAGAGAGAGAGACAGGCAGACAGACAGACAGACAGACATACAGACAGACACACAGACAGAAATGAAGATGGGGAGAGATAAAAGAAAGGAAGGAGTAAAGTTTGTTAATGGTAGCACATTAAGGTAAGAGGAAGTCAAGCGGAATTAAATTCAGGATGAGTTGTCAGGCAATGTAGCCAATGCATCTCACTTGAATCAAACCAGAACTATCCTCCCCTTTGTTATAGGATACCGTATATTTGTTGTCAAGTGAACTGATTAGGGGTTGCAAAGTTTACCAGTAAACTACCAGAATTTTGGTATCTTTCAAGGAGTTTATGTAATCTGTCACAATATATCCAGTGGCCCTTTTGGGTACATCAGATTAGGTGTCTGTAATAATTTCTGGCCCTCTGTGTGGCTTTATCACGTAAAATATATAAAATAATTAAATAAGATCATTTTAAAAAATGTAGTAGAATGACAATGCTGTAAAACATTGTCCTAAATACAAACCAGCAATTTTGTGAATATCACTGGTGTTTAATATGAGGGTTCCAGCATGAAATATCATTTTTATTTTAATTTACACATTTTGATTTATTGTACTATGTCAATATGTATTTGTTGTCAATGTGTTGGTGACAAACTGGTGGCGGTTGTGAAAAAAGTAAATAGTTGGAAGAGTTGCAGAGATAATTGAAAATAATGCCATTGTTGATTAAATGCTTTTTTCATTAATTAGGCTATTTTCTTTTGAACCATATGGTCTATCTACTAGAAACTCACGGACAATATGTGACTAGTTTCTGGAAACTAGGCGTATGTCGCACATCACTACTTTAAAGGAGCGGCATTTGAACGTAAACATAAATGTTTTTATCAAAATGCTTTTTTTGGCAGAAATGCCTTCTGAAACGTTAACTTTCATGTGCCTTAATAACAAACTTGAATTCCATCCATAAATACAAATTAAATTGTTAAATTAAGAGTCTAGATGGTTTAGCCACGGAAAAAGACATTCACGCTAGCCATGATTGACTGAGATAATGGATGGGCTGGACATGCCGGGAGATGTTTGGATTGGTCTGCCATGTAGAATGCTTCTGTCTATAATGTGAGCTGTTCAGTAGGTTTTGACAGTCCTTTCTACCGCACCGTTTTTGAAAGATATAACATTAGCCATCGAGAAATACAAAAGTTTTGCTACTTTGCCAACAACATTGAAGCCCTAAATTTAGCAGGCGTTATCAACAGATCAGTTCGAAAATGTGATGGGCTACTTTCTGCACATGCTACGGAGTTAAATGGTTCCAGTCTGCCATGAAGCATTCACCCATGTATACGGGTAAGCGTCTAGCTACATTTTCAGATATAAGTTTCTAATTTAGTAAAAAAAAGTAATTTTTATTGCAAGTTAAAGCATACTGTTAGTTAGCTAGCAAACATTAGCTTGCTGGCTCAATAGCTAACATTACCTGTATGATCTGTGTAGTAATATTTTTCAAATCAGAAAACCATTTACATTGCTAGTTATAGCTTAATATTAGCTAGCTAACACTGAACCTAGTTTGTTAGCTTCAGCTACCTGCAGATTCATACTACAGCTATGACGTTTATATTGGTAGTAGTATGCGTTGGGATTATGCTGGTTCATTGTTTAACTAGTTAGCTACATGTCTAAACAAAAGACTCAATTTCAGCCAGATTATTACATGACCCATCAAATTAGCCAGGTATTTTTATTTGGACACTTTCTGTTTTTGATATTGCTGCTATGCAAGTAAGCATTTCACTGTACCGTTTCACCTTCTGTATCCTGTGCATGTGACAAAGCAACGTAGATTTGATTTGACATAGCGTGTGTTTACCACATAGCCTCACATGTGAATCATTAAAGAGATGGGTGGGGTTAAGGCTTAAGAGGGTGTGAACGATGTTGAATAGGTGTAGACAAAAAAAGAGTTCTCCAGTAGGTGTACCAAAATATTCAAGTAGGTATACCAAAACATACATTTTCTCAAAAGTGGGGTTACAAGTTTATCAACTTTCAAAGCAGAATTGCATTCCCATTGTTCCTCAACTGCAGTGAATGATATACTCTCTAGCTCTGAGTCTCTACTTCTTCCCAATGTAAAAAACACAATTTCTAATTTTGCTACATAAGACCGAATCGAGGCGGTCGGTCACATACAGTGCATTCGGAAAGTATTCAGACCCCTTGACTTTTTCCACATTTTGTTACTTTACAGCTTTATTCTAAAATTGATTAAATAAATAAAAATACTCAATATACACACATCCTGTTTCCATTGATCATCCTTGAGATGTTTCTACAGCTTGATTGGAGTCCACCTGTGGTAAATTAAATTTATTCAACATGATTTGGAAAGGCACACACCTATCTACCTAAGAAAAAATAAAAAAAATGAAAAATAAAGTACATTACAATGATTTTTTTATTTTATGGGGACTGAATGCTGAGTTAAGGCTCCCAGGCTTGCAAGGACAGAACAGATACAAATTCAATTAGCACTAAGGTGTGAAGTAAAAGTTGTCGTGGCCTTTGGGCCCAACAAGTAGTATCCCCTGAAGCCCCCTCCTGCTGTGACACCTACTCCCGTTGCCTGCTGCACTGCTGCTTGGATTCCACCTGGCGATCTGTTCACCGTCTGTCCTGGCCTGTCTCCACCTGTCTGGTACAGGTATCCCCACACTCACCCCTCTCTCCCGAGCTTTCGCTCGCCTCCAGCACTCACGCACTGTTGGAGCGAGTGACTCTGAACTTATGGCTAGCCCCACATCATTATATATTAGATTTTTTTCTTGTGCATTTTGCTATTTGCCTCATGACTCCTGCATACTTTGTTGACTACAAACTTTCTTTACACAACCGTGGGACCGACTGTTTGTTCCCACACTGTATTGGTTAAACAGACTTTTGGCTTCCCATCCTATTCTAACCACCTCTCGCCAGCTTTGTATTCATGTTACCTGATGAAATTGCTGTACAATATGATCTTGTTGCCATCTAATGAACATTCAGATGTCATAAATCAGCACTGCAGAGCTCTCCGTCCTAGGCACGTCCTAGGCACGTCCTAGGCATATTACTGTTGATGATATCTGGAAATGTGCATGTACACCCTGGCCCATCTACTGTTGCTAGCCCCAATTCCCAATTTCTGCTCTCGTAAAGCCTGGGTTTTCTGCTCGTTAACACTAGAAGCTTATTACCTAAAATGGATGAACTGAAAGTGTGGGTTCACAGCTCCAATCCAGATGTGTTGGTCATTACAGAGACATGGTTAAGGAAGAGTGTTTTGAATACTGATGTTAACCTTTCTGGTTATGACCTTTTTCAGCAAGACAGATCTTCCAAAGGTGGGGGGAGTGGCAATGTGTACCAAGGATCGCCTTCAGTGCTCAGTTGTCGCCACCAGGTCTGTCTCAACACTATTTGATTTGCTGGTTTTAAACATTAAACTATCAAATAGCTCTTTGTTGACTGTTGCTGGGTGCTATTGTCCTCCATCAGCACCGGCCTGTACCCTACCTGCCCTAAGCTCTCTCCTGGCCCCTTACACTAAATCTGAATTTGTCCTGCTTGGTGACCTAAACTGGGACATGCTTAAACCACCTGACCAAGTCCTAACGCAATGGGACTCCTTAAATATTTCTCAGATTATTACCAATCCCACAAGCTATGACTCAACACCCAGAAAAGGCTACTCCCCTTAATGCTATCCTCACAAATAATCCAGATAGGTATCAGTCTGGTGTTTTCTGTAATGACCTTAGTGATCACTGTTTTACAGCCTGTCTTTGTAACGACTGCTCAGTGAAACGACCTGTCCTGATTTGTGATAGACGCTTGCTAAAAAACTTTAATGAGCAAGCCTTCCTTCATGAACTGGCCTCTGTAAGATAGTATAGAATCAGCTTGATCCCCTCTGTCGAAGACGCTTGGACCTTCTTTTTTAATATGTTTAAAATGTTTAAAATGAGAATTAAAAACAGGTTCAGCCCCTGGTACGACCGTGATCTTGCAGAGTTACTTCACCTCAATAATTGCATTTGGCGAAAGGCTCGGCACACGCACACTCAATCTGACTGGCTATCGTATAGGCAAATGAGAAATAAGTGCACTCAGGCTATCCGGAAGGACAAAATTAGTTACTTTAAGTAGAAGTTCTCTCTCTGTGGGTCTAACCCCAAGAAGTTCTGGAAAACGGTTAAAGACCTGGAGAATAAACCCTCCTCCTCACAGCTGCCCATATCCCTTAATGTTGATGATGTGGTTGTTACTGACAAGAAGCACATGGCTGAGCTCTTTAATCACCACTTCATTAAGTCAGGATGCCTCCTTGCCTGTCCAAAATGTCCTCATCTCCCACCCCTTCTAATGTGACTATCCCCGATACTTCTCCCTCTTTTTCCCCTATCCCGCTACAAAGTTTCTCCCTGCAGGCAGTGACTGAGTCCGAGGTGCTAAAGGAGCTCCTTAAACATGACACCAAAAACCCATCTGGGTCAGATGGGCCTATTTATATTTTGCCCTGTTTATCAAAAGTGTTGGAAAAACGTGTCAATAATCAACTGACTGGCTTTCTTGATGTCTATAGTATTCTCTCGGGTATGCTATCTGGTTTCCATTCAGATTATGGATGTGTCACTGCAACCTTAAAGGTCCTCAATGATGTCACCATTGCCCTTGATTCTAAGCAATATTGTGCTGCTATTTTTATTGACTTGGCCAAAGCTATTGATATGGTAGACCATTCCATTCTTGTGGGCCGGCTAAGGACTATTGGTGTCTCTGAGAGGTCTTTGGGCTGGCAGTTGTTGTTGCCATCCTGTACCTGTCCCGCAGGTGTGATGTTCGGATGTACCGATCCTGTGCAGGTGTTGTTACACGTGGTCTGCCACTGCGAGGACGATCAGCTGTCCGTCCTGTCTGTCTCCCTGTAGCGCTGTCTTAGGCGTCTCAAAGTACGGACATTGCAATTTATTGCCCTGGCCACATCTGCAGTCCTCATGCCTCCTTGCAACATGCCTAAGGCACGTTCACGCAGATGAGCAGGGACCCTGGGCATCTTTCTTTTGGTGTTTTTCAGAGTCAGTAGAAAGGCCTCTTTTAGTGTCCATAGTTTTCATTATTGTGACCTTAATTGCCTACCGTCTGTTAGCTGTTAGTGTTTTAACGACCGTTCCACAGGTGCATGTTCATTAATTGTTTATGGTTCATTGAACAAGCATGGGAAACAGTGTTTAAACCCTTTACAATGAAGATCTGTGAAGTTATTTGGATTTTTACGAATTATCTTTGAAAGACAGGGTCCTGAAAAAGGGACGTTTCTTTTTTTGCTGAGTTTATAATAGATGAATACTATATATTAATATTTATTTTTTTAGTTATTCAAATATAAATGACCAAAGATATGATAAATTGCCATAGATTTTCTGTCAATTACCAAAATTACTGAAGATTCTGGTAACCTAAGTAAATTACCGGTAGCTTTGCAACCATAGAACTGATAGAACTCACTGAGAAACTCGGTGCACAGTTGTGAACTATTTCCACAAGACAGAGTTTGACGGCTATCCCTTGGATGTTTTCAACCCACCTTCTCTCCAGGTGTGACAGAGATCCTCCAGATACAGTGGACGTAGGCTGCATATCCATTGGGATAACCAGGAGAGGAGAAGTTTCCACTACTGTCCTGTAGGCTGTCCCCACACCCTGCCCACAAAACAGCACATGGTAAAAAGGAAAAAGACTCTAAACACACCACAGGAATGGCATAAGCTACAATAGAGAAAGAAGGCAGTGTTCAAAAATAAAACATTGCTGGGTTTCAAAAAGACAAGCTTTCGTTTCGGATGTCTCAACACACTGTAGATTTCCCTTAGCCTCAAAAAGGAGGCACAATACCTAGCACTTGAATCGTTGCTGATTTATTGGTTGTTGAATTGTAACAACGTTGGCCATTCCTGGGGCTTGAGTTCTCCAGATTACAACAATAAACTGAATTCCAATTTTTGGATACAAAAAAACAATCTCCTTTCGACCATGACAACGCAAGTCCATTCATCTACTAATGTCACAGCTTTGTCGTCATGGTCTTGTCTTAGCTTCAGAAAAATAAACACAGTAATCATCAGTCATCATCTTTTGAATAGGCAGGGGTGGTAGTAGTCAGACCTTGTGCAGGGTTTATCAAAATGTTCTCTCTAACATTTCACATGGTGAGAATACTACACTCTTAGAAACAAAAGTGCTATCTAGAACCTTTTGGCTGTCCCCATAGCAGAAACCTTTGAAGAACCCTTTTGGGTTCCAGGTAACATGGAAGGGTTCTATGGAACCCAAAAGGGTTCTACCTGGAACCAAAAAGGGTGCTCTTATGGGGACAGCCAAAGAACCAGCAGTCAGGGGGCCTGTCAAGTCGGATTTGTCTTACTTGTACACTTGTAGAGTTTGCGAGCTTGTGTGATGTCCCCTTTGCTCAGCCTTGTCCTCTGGCCAATGGGTGGCCTGGCTCCATTTACATCATAGCGAGGTAGAATGGTGTCTAAGAAAATGCCTCTGTGGTTCAGACACAAACACAAACACTGAGGGTCAATAAGAGAGGAAAGAGACCTATACCTATTCTCTCTTTGCAGAACTGAAGTTTTCATTTGTATTAATGGACAAGAGGAAACTTTGGTTTTACTGCAGAAATTCAATAATAATAAAATTTCCTGCACAGCAGGGAATGCAAACGTGAGGTTTAAAAAACACTTCACTCTGGTCCAGCTGTATATTTCAATGAAACATGGTGAAGGCCCAAAATTGACAAAATGGCTGCAAATGTTTTACTTTAAAAACTCGGACAAAACAGAGATACTAGTTATACGTCCAAATAAACAAAGATATCTGCTGTCTGATCTGACAATTAATCTGGATGGTTGTACAGTCGTCTCAAATAAAAAATATTTGAAGAGAAGCTTTTTGTAACATTGCAAAAATCTAAAACGTTTTGTCCAAAAATGATGCAGAAAAGCTAATCCATGCTTTTGTAACTTAAAGATTAGACTACTGCAATGCTCTACTCTCCGGCTAACCGTATAAGGCATAGCATTTCTAAGCAAACAACTAGAGGCAGGGCTTTCTCCTATTAATCTATATTTTTATGTGCTTTGGCAAAGTGGGCGGGCTTATATCCCACCTGGTTGGCCCCATCCGAGGGTATTGTTGGACAGGGCCACAGTGTCCCCCGACCCAGTCTCCAGTATCTATGCTGCAATAGTCTATGTGCCGGGGGCCTACGGTCAGTCTGTCCTATCTGGTGTAATTCTCCTGTCTTATCTGGTGTCCTGTGTGAACTTAAGTATACTCTCTTTGATTCTCCCATCGTGCTCTCGGAGGACCTGAGCCCTAGGACCATGCCTCAGGACTTCCTGGCCGTCCTCAGTCCACTTGGCTATGATACGCTGACGTGGTACATTGTCCCGAACACACACACACACACACACACCTCTCTCACTCCCTCCCTCTCTCCCACCCGCCCTTTAATCCTGACGTGACCTGTTGCACCCTCTAAACGTGTGGCCATGTACTCTTATAACCTCCACTGGGCACAGCCATATGAAGACTATCCACCCCTCAGAGCCTGGTTTCTTCCTAGGTTCCTGCCTTTCTATGGAGTTTTTCTTCGCCACTGTGCTTCTACAGTACATCTGCATTGCTTGCAGGCTGGGTTTCTGTATAAGCACTTTGTGACATCTGCTGTTGACTGTGGTATAAGCGGGATAAAAGGGGTCTTCAAAGGTTTCTGCTATGGGGACATCCAAAGAACCCTTTTAGGTTCTAGATAAACACCTTTGTTCTATACATATCTTGGAAATAATAGACAACGCAGCATCCTTTGTGGAGTTCACTTTTCCAAGGTAATGTACAGAACGGAGGTGTTTATCATGGTTATACCACAGAAAATAATACTAAAGCACACATTTACCGGCAGAATTTTTTTGTTGTTGTTGTTGATGATATTTTCATTTTTCTAAGCTTTCTCAACTTTTGTTCAATCAGTTACATATTAATTGACATGACCCAGTCGTTCATTCTTTATGTTCCGTTGCCATCATTCAGACCAGCCTTCCTCATTGAACTTTCATAAACTACATTTCCACTGGAAAATCAGTCATGAGTTGGGACAGCTGAGGTGCAAGCCATAATAAGATATTTTCACATGGGGTTCCTGTTTGACACTTTACTACTTTATTGAACTCCCTTTCTGTCCCCCAGCAGCCAGTTAGGGAGCTCACCATCACCCAGTTCCCATGGCGATGCACCCTTGAATGGCAGGCATGTGCAAACAGAGTGTTCTGAACGAGGGCTTTAGGCTGTGCCAAAGGGCTCTGTGGAACCCAGCATTGAATGCAAGAGAACAAGGCCACTCCAGCCCAGATTGTCACATACAAAGACCCAACTGGCAGCCCTATATTTACCCTGGCCCGCCTCCATGACCCTGGCCTGCAAAGTGTTGGTGGAGGTAAAAAAGTAAAACACAGAAAAAGCAACAGGGTAACAACATGCACGAGACTGAAATGAAAAGACGTCTGTCTTCTGTGAAATCATTCCAATCAGGACCCAATCCCCATGGCTTCCCGTGGTTATTTGCAGGACAACTATGTGCAAAGTGTTAGTTTTGCTGGAAGACAACCAGTTCCTGACAGTGACATTGTTATTCTAACACGTATACTAATAAGAGGATTTATTATGCACAGGGGGGGGGGGGTCTTGGGGGATGTCAAAAAAAATAAGCTAATATGATCAATTTACATAACTTAATAAATGGCACTATTAATTTATTGTATACCAGACAACTAATATGCAGATTCTTTGGAGATGCTTTATTGCATGAAATTTCTATTTGACCTGACTAGAATATGTCAGGGGAAAAGCAAAGTACTTGTGTGAATAATACTCAACTGAAGGTCAGAATACATTACATGTTGATCCTAAGGAGTAGAATGTCCAACCAGACAGTACCTAATGAACCAAACAGAGCCTATAATTGATCATTTGCTTTGTACCAACCTTGAAAAGGTATTCCGTGCGTAATGCATGATGCTGTCAAAGTCGTACACTTCCCCAAGAGAGTCCACCTCCCCTGGCTCCATCTTCAGGAAGTTATACTCTTGACCTGGGACAAATGGGAAGAATTTGACCTGTCAGACTAAAATCAAGTATTATTCAATAATGTGACTAAACAGGCAGGCAGACAGAGAGAGAGAGACTTACCTGCCTGGATGTTATCTCTGATAATACTGACATGCTCATCGCGGTCGGGACGTGTATGCTCGTGCCAGAAGCCGATCACGTGGCCCAGTTCATGCACAACGATCCCAAACTTGTCACAGTTCTTTCCTATGGAGATGGCCTGGGGACCTCCGCCCCTCCTGCCCACGTAGGAGCAACACCTGCAGAGGGAGACACAGTCTTTCAGGGGGATGTGCGCATGGGAGACAGTGGGCCTTTTCCCACAGACTGTGCTTGATCAGCATTTACTTCAGTCAATTCAGCACACATAATACCTTGTTATTACATTTATTGAATTGAAAAACTACCCATTGATTTGTACTCATTGATTTTCTTTCAGTTCATAAGTTGACTCTAATTTGTCCCCTGAATTGACTGAATGAAAATGAATTTGACCGTTTACCCCGCACACTTCAATAACCCAGTATGGTCAAACTCCGCAACTGGAGAAATACAATACAGCTCTTGCTCCATGGTCAGTCACACATGAAAACCAAGCCCAGATTTAGAAACTGACCAAAGACTTTTCTCTGAGGCAATGTTCCAGGTTTTCTTCTTTGTCACATGCAATTTGTGACAATCTCAGCTAGTTTTGGAACAAGGGAGGAAACGTGGCTATAGGAGGCGCAAAAACGCTCAAAAACACACATACAGTAACAGGTTGAAATGAAATTGCACAGCACATGCAGGCAACACACACTTTATTCTTTTATCCTTTATTTAACTAGCGGTCACATTGAGACTTACATCTCTTTTACAAGTCAGCCCTGGCCAAAAAACAGTGTACTTACTCTGGAATCAAATCCCCTGTGTAGAACAACTACCTCACAGTCTTGCTCCCAATCTTTTCTTTCTTTATTTTTTAAAGGAGAATTTCTAACTCCTTACATATTTGTATTTATTTGTGAAATGACAGGAGCAGAGAAGCAGGGAGAAAGAGCAGCGGAATGAGAAATTCATAGGGCTGATGAAGGGATTGAACCAGCATCTGTATGTGGTTCTGAGGATGAGAGTGTTACTGCTAGACTATACATTTGTAGCCAGTCCTAATCTGTCTTAAGCAAAGAATATGAGAGAAGAAAGGGCAAATGGTCCTGCAGTGTGAAGTATGAACCCTGTCTGAATGGCAGACATTGTGAAAAGGTTTAAGGTCAATGTGGAGGCATGTAGTTGCTGCTCATGGAGATAATCACCAGGTTTGAAACCACAGGAGCTGAAGATATAGGCTAAAATGACAGTGAAGCATTCCTGGCGGAGGTGCATTCTTTTGCATAGGAAAAACATATATTTTGTGTCAAGGACAGCTTAGAAGGCCACAACCCAGAAGCAACTGGCAATGTTCTGCTGTGATGGAGCTGTACTGATGAAAATCAGGAGAGAGCTGTAATTTACCAGCAGGTGGGCATAAGGGACTTCTAAGTAGTAGGTGCGTGCAATGAGCTTCCTGGAGAGACAAGAGAAGATTTGGTATCCTAATAGACGGGTTGGTTGTTTAGCAACAAAACCGACGTGGGCGCAACTATGGGACAAAACAGAGTTGGCTTAGGTTGTTGACAACATGTACACTATATTTCGTCTCCAATATTTTTGAAAACATATGAGAACTTGCACAATGAGAACTTGTTGTCTCTCAAATACATCGTTACAGTTGTTGGTTAGCTAGCTAGCGAATATTTGCCATATTAGCATCGACGTTAGATCAGTGAAAATAAAACGATAAAACTAGCTGAAACGAGTCACTTAAAATTCCCCACATCGCAGTTTCTTGTCATTGTTGCTATCTATCTGGCCATCCAGAATCACAACCTTCTGCCGCATTGAAGAATGAGCTTCATTTTGGTGACGTTCTCAGCTAACCCGTCTATAGCCTATTGCAACAATGGCCTGTCACTCACCCGCACGGCCGGTAGGTGAAGACTATGTAGCTCTCCTCCGTTGTCCTCTCAATGAAGGTCACGCAAGTGTGCTTCTCCCAGTGACGCATGGCCTGACGGAATATCGCTCGCTGGCTGCCTAAAAGGGAGGGTGGTCCTTCAAGTGCCCTAATCAAGGACTGCACTGAGAGTCTCAGTGGATTGAATTACTGATGCCGTACATTAGTAGACAATTTATATGATTGAACATCAAAGGCAAACAAATAATGATTTATTCTCTATAATGCTACAAAGTTATGGTATGTAGCTATACTGTAGATATATACAGACTGATGGAGAGACGTTAACAATCAATGAAGCATCTGAAAATCAAGTCAATTTAAGGTCTTTCTTTATCTTCTAGTCAGGGGTGGCAGGGTACCGAAAGGTTGCAAGTTCAAATCCCGAGCTGACAAGGTACAAATCTGTCTTCTGCCCCTGAACAGGCAGTTAACCCACTGTTCCTAGGCCGTCATTGACAAAAAGAATTTGTTGAATTCCCACTAATTACTTGCCTAGTAAAATAAAGGTAAAATAAAATAAATAAATCTAGTCAGAACTCACCACTGAAATTCCCACTGATTACGTATGGAATGACCCCATCTGGCCACACCCGCTCTGGTCTGGAGGTGGCAGCCCTCCTCCTGCGATGGAAGCCCTGCCCATGGCGGTTTGGAGACATGTCATTCCTACTGCTCTCACTGGACAACGAACCATTCACTGGAACAAACACATGCAAACAGATATGTAACCCATGCAGGGTTGAGGTCGTTCAATCAATTTTAACTCAGTCCCTTCAGAAAACAAATGTAACCCCTCATTTCAAATTCATACATGGTTTTGCAACTCAGATGGCAGTCATATGTGAACACACCCTAAATTGACCCCAATCGTGAATCCTCCATGTCCAGCATGGCTCCTGTACTGTACCTGCATCTGTGTCGTTGAAGGTCTGGATGGACCTCTGAATAACATCCAGAATACGGTCCACCTTAAACATACGCAGGTCTTCCTCATCCAAAGCAATGTCTCCCAGGAAGGCAGCTAGAGCAGACACACAGACACAAACAAGAATTCATCCTGCAGCTGAAACATTGTTTTTAATGCGATTCACAGTTTGCAAAAAAGTTAGCAAAACTAGAGAGATACTTATTTAGACAGGCAATCAAGAAGACAGAGATGGAAAAAGTGAAAGGGAGACAACTACTGTTTTTGGTAAACCTTTATTCGTACTGAAATATATAGCTACACAGTAGTTGGTAGAAACTGGAAGTAAAGGTGGGGATCTGGTATATTAAAAACCTAAACGTATCTACAGCCACTCAGAATGGTACGCATTTGAATTCAGCTGACAGTATATCACCTACAGCATGTAAAGCTGCTGCAGTACTTTTGGGGTATGTTTTGCTTAGGTCCCTCATTTTTGACATGTGTGAAGCTATGCAGTAAAGGCCCACACCCTGCCTGCTGGCTATGGTGTGTGAGCTGATGTGTGACTGGTGCTTCCCTCTCCCCCAATGGGAGGCCCTCAGGGCTCTGTTAGCCTACTGTTTGACAAGCACACACAGCTCCTGCATACTGTATGCACTGCAAAATAGCCCTCACATACCCACTAACTGTCACGTGGGTGCGCACATACAGTGCATTCATATTTAAACAGAGATGCCCAATAGAACACAATTATACTGAACAAAAATATAAACGCTACATGCAACAATTTCAGCGGTTTTATTAAGTTACCCTAATCTATGGACTTCACATCACTGGGCAGTGGTGCAGCCAGCGGTGCACCGGTGCGGCCTTGGAGGGCATAGGCCCACCCACTTGGCAGCCAGGCCCGCCCACTGGGGAGAATGAGACAATTAGAATGAGTTTTTCCCCACAAAATGGCTTTATTACAGACAGAAATACTCCTCAGCACCGATCCCGCAGGTGAAGAAGCCAAATGTGGAGGTCCTTACGTGGTTACACGTGGACTGCGAATATGAGGCCGATTGGACGTACTCTGAAATGGCGTTGGTAGAGAATGGTAGAGAAATTAAATTTGAATTATCTGGCAACAGCTTTGGTTGATATTCCTGCAGTTAGAATGTCAGTTGCACTCTCTCTCAAAACTTGAGATATCTGTGGCATTGTGTTGTGTGACAAAACTGCACATTTTAAAGTGGCCTTATTGTCCCCAGCACAAGGTGCACCTGTGTAATAATCATGCTGTTTAATCAGCGTCTTGATATGCCACACCTGTCAGGTGGATGGATTATCTTGGCAAAGGAGAAATGCTCACTAACAGGGATGTGAACAAATTTGTGCACAAAATCTGAGAGAAATAAGCTGTTTGTGCGTATGGAACATTTCTGGGATTTGTTTTTCAGCTCATGAAACACTTTACAACACTTTACATAGTGTGTTTATATTTCTGTTCAGTGTACATAAAGGGGTTGAAATAGACGTGCTTTCTGAATCTGGACCCTTTTTACCCATGACATACAGTAATCTAATCAACCCCACACAAACCTTATGGTCATGTTCCAATACCCACACTACCACATAGATTGGCATGATGGTGTGCAGCAGTGTGCAGATGTAGAGCTGAGAGGCCATACTCTTTGAATACCCAGACAGGCTGCTACTTGTCAGTTAGCGTAACCTGTCAAAGCATAACAATCGGAAGGCTTAATTAGCACAGTGAGATGAGAGAAATTGATCAGAAAACAGGTTCAATCCAACCTGCATTGACAAATCGAACCTTTAGAGCCACAAAGTGTGAGATGCATGACATATAGATTGGCAAATGTCAGATATGATACTCAGAATTCATAATTAAGTAGTCAAAGCAATATGGAAAAGTAGATGCCTCCTGGGAATTTGCTGACTTCTGTCCAGAGGGAATGAATCTAGCGGGATTGATCTACACTCTGCCTTTTTCTCCCCTTTCCCTTGTGGCTAACCTCACTCTGTGACTTGTTCAAATAAGGTCCATGGAAAATTAGCACACCAGAAACTTAAATGACAGAGTGAAAAGAAGGAAGCCTGTACAGAATCAAAATATTCTAAAACATGCAACAAGGCACTTAAGTTATACTGCCAAAAAATGTGCTAAAAAATTGTTGTTCTGAATACAAAGCATTATGTTTGGCGAAAAAACAGATCACTGAGTACCACTCTTCATATTTTCAAGCATGGTGGTGGCTGCATCATGTTATGGGTATTGGGTGTTATGGGTGTTATGCTTGTCATCGGCAAGGACTAGAGAGATGTTTTTTTTATAAAAAGAAACAAAATACAGCTATAAGTACAGGCAACATTCTAGACGAAAACCTGGTTAATTCTGCTTTCCAACAGACACTGGGAGACAAATTCATCTTTCAGCAGGACAATAACCTAAAATACAAGGCCAAATCTACACTGGAGTTGCAGGAAATGTAAAACGTGTAGTGTATTTGGCTATTTAAAAGGTTTTTGAAGTTCGCAATTTCCATTTTGAAATGGGGTTTATAGGGGTTTGTATAAATGTATAAACCCCTACAAAAATGTCCATTAATTATAATCCACATAATAATTCAAATTTCCTGTTGCTGCAGGATTATTTTCCTGCTGTAACAATCTGGCTCAAATTAAGACCCTACATCTGTACATGGGGGATGATGCACCACTTCATGGGGCAAGGGAAACATCAATTATGGAGAATGGAACCACCAAATCGTGGGTCTAAGTAACCCTAACTAAGTACTTTGGCAATAAGCCCTGGTTGTCCCTGCCTTTGAAGCAAAGTCATTCATGCAAAAAGTGACTGTGAATGACTGCAGACCTAGGCCTACAGTGCTCAGTACATGCCTTGCAGCCAGTGGGATTTCACCGGCTTCCAACCGAGGACTACTCTGTCATGGCCTCAATGACCTCGGGTCTCCAGGCAACGGAGAGACGGATAGAAGGAAGAGGACGGAGATGATATTAGGGGGGAGAGGGAAGAAGGGAACAGGACAAAGGAGGAAATAAAGAGTGGAGAGGGAAAAGTAAATATGGGGAAGGTTGGGAGGGTTGGGAGGGTGGAGAGAAGATGAGAGTAACGTGATATAAAAGAGGTAGAGGAAAGGGAAGAAAACTGTTCAGTGCACCACCAATGTATTATTAAATACAAATAAAAAGCATCAAAGTGGATCACATTGGTGCTGTGACCCGAGTTTGATCTATTGATGTCTAGTCTGTTAGCTAATGGGGTCATTGTGAAGAGGAGGAAGAGGCCAAAGGGCAGTGAAGTATGATGGAGGGGGTTCAGAGAACCATGCTCACGTGATGAGTAACCTTGCCTGAGTGTAAATTTTCTGAGCAAGCTCAGTGGATTAATAAAACCTCAGATGACCTGAGTTCAAACTAGGTTAGCGGTTACCGAGATTTACCAAAATGTACAGCCTAAAACCGCTCCCTTTTCCCAGGATAAATAACTGGGAGAAACCGATAAATTGTAATAAAATATGATTAATTATTTATATGAACATGACGTGAAATGGAACTGTTAAATTATATGCAATGTGTAAATCTGGATTCTCTACGGCCTTCTCTCTGGTCACTGCATGTTCAATACTCAGGGTGGGGACCGACAGCCAAAGTCAGTATGTAGACCTATCATCTCGTGGTAACTTTTTATTGTGACAGGTGGACCTACATTTGCTGCAGCATAGCCTATGCTACACTAGTATAATTACCAAATGTGAGTCTAATTTACACATCTCAATCTGGCTTTCGGGGTAACCTAATTTTGTTTATTGTACATATGTTTATTGTACATATGAGCACTCTCTTGCAGTCTCTCTCTCTCCATCAATTCCATTCAAATTGCTCCCAAAATAGATCATCCTGTCAAGATTGATTTATAGCCCTATATATACAGTGGCAAGAAAAAGTATGTGAACCCTTTAGAGTTACCTGGATTTCTGCATAAATTGGTCATAAAATCTGATCTGATCTTCATCTAAGTCACAACAATAGACAAACACAGTCTGCTTAAATAACTAATAACACACAAACAATTATGCATTTTCATGTCTTTATTGAACACACTGTGTAAACATTCACAGTGTAGGGTGAGAAAAGTATGTGAACTCTTGGATTTAATAACTGGTTGACCAGTTTGGCAGCAATAAACTCAACCAAACATTTTCTGTAGTTGCGGATCAGACCTGCACAACGGTCAGAAGGAATTTTGGACCACTCATTTTTACAAAACTGTTTCAGTTCAGCAATATTCTTAGGATGTCTGGTGTAACATCTCTAAAACTAAAACTCTATTCAAATCCAGACACAGAGCTATTTATATAATTTAAATGCTTTTGAATGACACTTCCGGTTTTGGCTGGAAATACCGGGTTAGTGATTTATTCCCAGGATGGAACATTTGTAAAATTCCGGGAAAATATTCAACCCTAGTTCAAACCCAAGTGGTCACAGATACATATAGCATTGTGGATAACAGTTGTCTGGCTTAGCAGACCCTTTTCCAAAATGAAGCACCTTGTTACATACCCTAGAGTCCTGTGTGTTTAAATTAATGAATTCAATTAAAGGGAAATTTTACCTTAGCTCTGCCACTGTATATAGTTAATACCATATTAAAAACATCAAGACCTTGTCATAAACATAAAAAATGTGCTCACCACAAGCTAGAACAAGCGCATTTTAATTTCACCGGTAGAATCAGGTAGTTTCGACTTCCTATGTATTAGTCTGCTTATAGTGTACCACAAGGTCCTGCATTCATAGCAAATGCACGATGCATGACAGGGCCAGAGCAGGAAGCACCGCCCCACGCTGAGCTGTAGTCTTTCAGAGGCTGAGAAAAAATGTGGCACCTTGTACATCTAACAATGAATATGCCGATAGGAACATCGCTCGAAATATCCAATGGCTCTATCGAACAAGGACAACCATATAAAGTATACACGGACACAAATGTATAGAACGATTATCATAACATAGAGGCTTTGTGAAATGCCACAAAGCAGGACTACTTTAATTTTCAGATCTCATCCACTCTGTCAAAACACCGGATGAGGTCATCGGGTGTATACTTCGGTGCGCGAAATCCAGACATGCCTTCTTGGTGGCCAATATGTGTGAAACAGATCTCACTGAACTAGAAGTGCCTCGGACACGATCAAAACAAACCCAGAGTCATAGGTGAAATATTCCTTTAAGGCTTTGTCCCTTGTTTTGACTCTATCATCTCTTGCACCCAATTGGCATGTTCCATGTCTATTCTTTAAAACTGTTTCATAGCTATTCCAGCCTCCAATTTACCGTAGTTTAATGTTACAATGTTATGTCATATACACACACACACACACAGGTTTTAGGACCACTATTGTGCCCAATGTTGTTTAGCACTCCTAGATTCATCGAATGGCCATATCCTCTGTTATTAATCTTTTTCATCATGCCCCCACTTGACATGTTCCATGGCCATTCTATTCAAGTCTTCCATAGCTCTATTCCAGCCTCCTACATACACTACAGAAGGTAAACAGGATACATGATCTTCACATAATAGAGAACATTGAATTGTATTGAAGCCAGCTCAAAGTGATGCTTGATTGATTAATGGACAAAGGCTTTTCAGCCCAGTCTGGATTTGACAGCTGTCTGTGTGTTCCATACAATACCCCTAACCCACCACTGTGGAACAATGCCCCGGCGCACAATGCACGATATGGTTGGCATGGGCCTCGAGTTTATTATCATTTCTACCATAATTGATTTCGGTAACTTTACACGCTGTTGCTATACTATGTAAGTGATGTGCATCACCTTCGAGCAGCGCGCCTTTGAAAACAAGTTTAACTCATTGCCTGTCCCTTTAAATCAACCATCACTTCGGTCTTGCCCAATGTGCAGACTTGTCTATAAAGGGAATCCAGATAAAGAAAACTATAATTAATTATCCCATATAACATGAAACATAGTAACATTACCAGCTTTGCAGGGATCTTTGTAGTCGATTACTTCTGGGGCGCTTAGGTCAATGAAGTTACTTGTTTCCACATCCAAATCAACCGTATGTAAAACGCGGAGACCTGATAGCAGTAACAAATAGCTCGGCATAAAAGTCATATTTTGAAGTTAATAAAAGCAGAGTTTTGGAAAATTAAAAGGAAAGAAAAGAAAGGAAAAGCGGGTAGACAGAGAGGATTTGGGGAAACGCAATCTTTTTTTTGAGGGCGGGTTTATACACACGGTGCTGCCTCTCCACAATGTCTTTATTCTAGATCAGTGATTCGCTAACATACCCGGGCGCCAGGCCAACATCCCATAGAAAAGCTTACAAACTAAGCACACTGGAGGTCGTGACACAAAGCTGCACCCTGGTCACCAACACAGGCCAATTCAGTCTTTTTTTTATCAACACAATTTTGTAGTGCAATCTTGTTGTTAGCTAGACTTGTAAAATGCCTATTTTTATGTATGAACCCATACAGGATGTTGGTTTAGTCATTGGGGTTTATAGCCTATGGGCCGGAAGTATGGGGTTAGGATTTAGATGGGGTGTTAGGGGTAAATTGGAGTTTAGGGTTTAAAAATGATCCAATGCTCTGAGTGAACTGAATAAGTAAACTGACCCATTTCACTAACATTTCCAGCTGAATGGTTGGGTTATCCCAGTTAGCCTAGACCTGGGTGACAGCGGGCCCTATATTACTTTCATTCAATGTCTATAGCCTGAGCCCTTGTTGATTAAATGTGAGTTCAACATATTGGACATTGTGATCTCTTCAACCCCAGAGTTAATGGGACAACCAATCCCAACAAAACTGTTGTTGACACACCTAACAGCATCATACACACTACTGTTAAAAAGTTTGGGGTCACTTAGAAATGTCTTTGTTTTCCATGAAAACATACATGAAATGAGTTGCGAAAGGAATAGGAAATATAGTCAAGGCGTTGACAAGGTTATAAATAATGTTTTTTAATTTAAATAATTATTGTGTCCTTCAAACTTTGCTTTTGTCAAACTGGTTTGATGGGCACTTCTTACATACCATACGGTCAAGCTGCTCCCACAACAGCACAGTAGGGTTGAGATCTGGTGACTGTGCTGGCCACTCCATTATAGACAGAATACCAGCTGACTGCTTCTTCCCTAAATAGTTCTTGCATAGTTTGGAGCTGTGCTTTAGGTCATTGTCCTGTTGTAGGAGGAAATTAGCTCAAATTAAGCGCCGTCCACAGGTTATGGCATGGCGTTGCAAAATGGAGTGATAGCCTTCATTCTTCAAGATCCCTTTTACCCTGTACTCCCACTTTACCACAGCCAAAGCACCCCATCACATTGCCTCCACCATGCTTGGCAGATGGCGTCAAGCATTCCTCCAGCATCTTTTCATTTTTCCTGCGTCTCACGAATGTTCTTCTTTGTGATCCGAACAACTCAAACTTAGATTTATCTGTCCATAACACTTTTTTCCAATCTTTTCCAAGCCTCTGTACGCCTGTGTAGATATTCCATAAAGAATATGCCGTTTCCAGCTACAATAGTCATTTACAACATTAACAATGTCTACACTGTATTTCTGATCAATTTGATGTTATTTTAATGGACCAAAAATGAGCTTTTCTTTCAAAAACAATGACATTTCTAAGTGACCCCAAACTTTTGAACTGCAGTGTACCTATTTCCTTCCTCTATCCAAGAAAGAGATCATCCATGTTGTTAATATTATACGTCATAAAAAACACTAGTCGCCATTTTAACAATTCATGACGCTGACATGACATGTATTATGTTAACAACATGGATGATCTCTTTAATGCAAATACTATTACAGCTACAGTAGAGGTGTGGGACCTTAATTTTACCAGTTTTGTTGCAGGAGTAAAATAATCCTGCTGCAGGAGGATTTTATATTCTCCAAAAAAGTGATAGTTTCTAAAGGGAAATTAGTTTTGACAGGTTACAGGAGGATATAATTTAGGTGTTGCCTACAGCAGCATTTTGGGCAATTAGGGGCGATTAGGCCTGACTCGCAGTCGGCGTTCCAATTCATTCCAAATGGGTTGAGGTGAGGGCTCTGTGCAGGCCAGTCAAGTTTTTCCACACCGATCTCGACAAACCATTTCTGTATGGACCTCACTTTGTGCACCGGTGCATTGTCATGTTGAAACAGGAAAGGACGTTCCCCAAACTGTTTCCACAAATTTGGAAGCACAGAATCGTATAGAATGTCATTGTTTGCTGTAGCATTAAGATTTCCCTTCCCTGGAAGTAAGGGGCCTAGCCCGAACCATGAAAAACAGCCCCAAACCATTATTCCTCCTCCACCAAACTTTACAGTTGGCACTATGCATTTGGGCAGGCAGCGTTCTCCTGGCATCCGCCAAACCTTGAATCGTCTGTCAGACTGTCAGATAATGAAGCGTGATTCATCACTCCAGACAACACGTTTCCACTGCTCCAGAGTCCAATGGTGGCGGGCTTTACACCACTCCAGCTGACTCTTGACATTGCGCATGGTGATCTTAGGCTTGTGTGCGGCTGCTCGGCCATGGAAACCCATTTCATTTTTTGTGCTGACATTGCTTCCAGAGGCAGTTTCCAACTTGGTAGTGAGTGTTGCAACTGAGGAGAGACGATTTTTACTCGCTACATGCTTCAGCACTCGACGGTACCATTCTGTGAGCTTGTGTGGCCTACCACTTAGCAGCTGAGCCGTTGTTGCTCCTAGACATTTCCACTTCACAATAACAGCACTTACAGTTGACCCGAAGTAGCGCTAGCAGGGCAGAAATTTGACGAACTGACTTGTTGAAATGGTGGCATCTTATGGCGGTGCCACGTTTAAAGTCACTGAGCTTTTCAGTAAGGCCATTCTACTGCCAATGCTTGTCTATGGAGATTGCATGGCTGTGTGCTCGATTTTATACACCTGTCAGCAACGAGTGTGGCTGAAAGAGCCGAATCCACTAATTTAAAGGGGTGTCCACATACTTTCTGGCCACATACTGTCACTTTAGTGTTAGTTTCCTTCAATTTGTAGCCTAAATTTTGGATCATTCCATTCCGTTTACCTTTCTTTCCGGTCACGTCTATGTGGTTGTTTCTGTGGGTTGCTAGCAATAGTGGATGATATTTGGCTAACCTTGTGCAATAATTTGGAATATGTAGCCTTTTCGAATCAAATTGGAACGCAGTCACCACATAGCTGTTTAAACCTGGAGTCTGGCCTGGAGCCTGGCACACGGTTCACGCAACTGGACAGCTGTCATTATCGTTCCATGATTAGTGAGGATTATGGTAGATTTATCCCGTTTTAAAGGTATGGCTTTAGATAAATGTACTGAAAACCATATTAAATGAATACTCAACAATAAATTGTGTTGGCCAGCAAGTGGGAGGGTTTTCAACAGTTTAATTAAATGTATTCAATGCGTGCAACGGAGCCACACCTGCAAAGAAAGTTACACACAGGAACAAGGTAGGTCTGAATACTAACTACTGACAAGTGCTTAAATCAAAACGCACATAAAAACAGCATAGATTTGAATCAGCCCCTAAGTGAAGTGCAAAGAAACTAAAAGCCGTTTTACATGAATCTGTACAGACAGACTGAACTTCAAGTGTTAGCCATCCCTGTGAGCGTTTATGGTATCTCGTACTTCTAACTGCACCCAAAGGGGAACTATTCAATGACTGACGTCTCAGCATGTGTATTCCTGTCTTCCATAAATACTCATGTTTGAATGTCATTTCACAGGCCCAAAGGACCCATGCACCCAAATGCATTTGCATATAATGGCTTTGGGGCTGTTTGATGTGTGTATATATGCACACGTGCATGCGCGTGTATTGATATTGCTGGTGACGGGATTGTATCTTTTCAGCCTAAAGTCAATCAACAAAAGGTTTTACTTCAAAGGGGAACCTCTACCAAGAAATAGATTATGATATCATTGCAAAACGAGTCTGATGGAATCTGATGGGGGGGAGGGGATTCAGACCCGAGTTACGCACGTGTAAATTTTACTTTATTCTGACCTTGAACTTAAGCATGAGGTAAAGCATGTGCCAGCCAGCTATTCGTTTGGGGTGAAGATCATAGAAATGGAGGTGTGGCAGAGGTGTTTACAGATACGCAGTATTCCGACCTTGACTTAATGCACTCATAATTCCATTACATGCGAGGAAACTCTGAATAAGGTGGAGCAACCCATTGGTTCCAAATATAAAAACACCAATCTCTATGGACTAATTTATAAATTGATTAGCTCTATCGATAAGACCAGGGTTGGGTAGGTTACTTACTAAATGTTATCAGTTACCGGTCCAAAATTATAATCAGTAACGTAACTTTGGGATTAACCAAACTCAGTAATGTAATCAGATTACTTTTAATTACATTTTTTATTACATCCCCTTAACAGACATTAGAAGACCAAAAGGATCCATCAAAAACATTATCATAGTGGTCTCTGACTTGTGGTCAGACTCGCTCAGGTGGAACAAGCTTAAAAGTTGTGCCTTTCTTCAAATGTAATTGAGAAGACATTTAAAAGTAATCCAAGTAGTTAACTAGTTTTTCTAAAGCAATCCGATTACAACTATGTTAGTAACATAACGGATTACAGTTACCATTTTTTGTAATCAGATTACATTTTTCAGCAAACTGAAAAGCATGTCAATATGACAGGTATTTCAGCCCTGTAAAATAGTTCAAAGAAACTGGGTAGGATGGGTAGGTAACGCAATAGGTAGGTCTGCACGAACACAAGGAGAGGATAGCCTTTTATTGAATAGATTTGTATCATTGGTCTTTGTAGGCTTCAGACGGTGTTACAGGTAACAGATGTGATAGATGGTGATGTAGGTGAGGGGTGAAGATTGTTTATACAATATGCCATTAACTTGGGCAATAAAGGGCAAACATACTTACACTCGTCAACAAACTGGAAGGCTCAAAGGTACACATTAGCATCTATGTACAATATTAGCGCTCTATGGGCAACAAACAAGCACAATCAAATTAGCACCCATGCTGTAGGGAGAAATATAAAACGTATTTACAGTAACATAACAAAAAGGAATAACTCCAACTTGGCCGCCACACACCACATTCGTATGATACTCACTGTCAATGACCGCATCTGTGCGGTCACATGCTAGTTTGGTTGAAAGAGGGCTAATAACTGCAGGTGGGGGCATTTAAAGGGGTAGGCCCACCTCTTTCAGGTGCACGTGATTGTTCTTAATGAGCTTTGATGGAGGTGTGTGGCAACAAATGAGGGGAGGGCTCACCTCCAGGCAGCAAGGGAGTGGGAGGGTGTTGTACAGGCCCCTTTTCCACAGTGAAGTATAAATAGCTGTCTTTATTCCACAATTGTATTGTATGCCTATGGCTTCATAATTTGCAGGGGTGAAATTTGGAAACCCAAGCCGAGGCTGTATGGAAATCGGTGCGCACTGACAGTAGCGCTGAACCTATCGGGTTGATTTACGCACTCTAGAATGTTTTAATTATGTGTCCAGACTAATATATATATTTGTTACCATTTCTATCATATTAAATATTAGCCACTATCAGAAACCACTGTCAGTAATACCCACATACAGTGCCTTCAGAAAGTATTCATACCCCTTGACTTAAAAAAAAAAAAAAAAAAAAGTTTGCAAATTTATTGAGAATGAAATACAGAAATATCTAATTTACATAAGTATTCACACCACCGAGTCCATACTTTGTAGTCTTGGGCATGTCTGTATCAGCTTTGCACATCTAGATTTGCAGATTTTCTCAAGCTCTGTTAAGATAGATGGGGAGCAGTGGCGAACAGCAGTCTTTAAGTCATTCCACCGATTTTCAATAGGATTCAAGTCTGGGCTTTCGCTGGGTCACTCAAGGACTTTCACATTCTTGTTCTGAAGCCATTCCAGTGTTGCTTTGGTTGTATGCTTGGGGTCATTGTCCTGTTGTATAGTAAATCTTCACCCCAGTCAAAGGTCATTTGCACTTTTAAGCAGGTTTTCATCAAGGATTTGCCTGTATTTGGCTCCATACATTGTTCCCTCTATCCTTACCAGTCTCCTTACCACTGAAAAGCATCCCCATAGCATGATGCTGCCACCACATGCTTCACGGTAGGGATGGTGTTAGACAGGTGATGAGCTATGCCTGGTTTTCTCCAGACATAGCGCTTTGCATTTAAGCGAAAGAGTACCAATTTGTCTCTCATACCTTAAGTTCTCAGGCATGCTATCATGTGCCTTTTTCTCAGGAGTGTCTTCCATCTGACCACTCCCCCATGAAGCCCAGATTGTTGAAGTGCTTTAGAGACTATTGTCCTCCTTGAAGGTTCTCCCATCTCAGACAAGGAACTCTGTAGTTCTGTCAGAGTGGTCATTGGGTTCTTGGTCACCTCCCTGACCAAGGTCCTTTTTACCCGGTTGCTCAGTTTCATCAGACAGCCAGATCTAGGCAGAGTCTGGGTAGCTCCATATTTTTTCAATTTCCCACTGATGAAGACCACTGTGCTCTTGGTTCCATTCAACACTCTAGAAATGGCTTTATACCCTTCCCCAGATATAATTGTGATCAGGCATACAGTTTCTTGGCCTACATGGCATCAAAGACATCAAAACTATGAAATAACACATATGGAATCATGTAGTAACCAAAAAAGTGTTAAACAAATCAAAATATATTTTAGTTTTTAGATCCTTCAAAGTAACCAGCCTTGATGACAGCTTTGCACACTCTTTGCATTCAAATTTAATTCACCTGGAATGCTTTTCCAACAGTCTTGAAGGAGTTCCCACATATGCTAAGCACTTGTTGGCTGTTTTTCCTTCACTCTGCGGTCAGACTCATCCCAAACCATCTCAATTGGGTTCAGGTCGGGTGATTGTCATCTGATGCAGCACTCTATCACTCTCCTTCTTGGACAAATAGCCCTTACACCGCCTGTATTTGTGTTGGGTCATTGTCCTGTTAAAAACCAAATGATAGTCCCACTAAGCGCAAACCAGATGGGATGGCGTATCTCTGCAGAATGCTATAGTAGCCATGCTGGTTAAGTGTGCCTTGAATTCTAAATAAATCAGACAGTGTAACCAGCAAAACACCATTACACCTCCTCCATGCTTCATGGTGGGATTTCCACTGTTCTATTGTCCATTGCTTGTGTTTCTTGACCCAAGCAAGTCTCTTCTTATTATTGGTGTCCTTTTAGTAGGTTTCTTTGCAGCAATGTGTCTGTTACTTGAACTGTGTGAATTTATTTGGGATGCAATTGCTGAGGCTGGTAACTGTAATGAACTTATCCTCTCTAGCAGAGGTAACTCAGGGTCTTCCTTTCCTGTGTCGGTCCTCATGAGAGCCAGTTTCATCATAGCGCTGAATGGTTTTTGCAACTTCACTTCTAGAAACTTTCAAAGTTCTTGAAATTTTCCGGATTGACTGACTTTCATGTCTTAAAGTAATGATGGACTGTCGTTTCTCTTTGCTTATTTGAGCTGTTCTTGCTATAATATGGACGTCTTTTACCAATTAGGGCTATCTTCTGTATACCAACCCTACCTTGTCACAACACAACTGATTGGCTCAAACACATTAAGAAATTCTACAAATAACTTGAAATGCATTCCAGGTGACTACCTCATGAAGCTGGTTGAGAGAATGCCAAGAGTGTGCAAAGCTGTCATCAAGTCAAAGGGTGGCTACTTTGAAGTACATGTATGCCATATGTTTCATTTAATAGTTTTGATGTCTTCGCTATTATTCTACAATGTAGAAAATAGTAAAAAGAAAATCCCTGGAATGAGTAGGTGTGTCAACTTTTGACTGGTACTGTATGTAAATGAGATGCGTTTCATTTTCCAAAAATGTCTAAAAACATTTTCACTTTGTCATTATGTGGGATTGTTGGTAAAACAATATATTTAAATCAATTTTGAATTCAGGTTGTAACACAAAATGTGGAATACTTCAAGGGGTATGAATACTTTCTGAAGTTACTGTACATAATAACTGTCACTAGTGCAGGGACCGTTAATTTCCTTAAATCTGTAGTCTACATTTTGTATCATTCCATTACATCGTCTAGGCCTACCTTTCTTTCCTCGGTCACGTCCATGTGGTTGTTTCGGATGGTCACTAGCAATAGTGGACATACAGTATTAGCGTATTACAAGTTGTGGCATAATTTGGGACACGTAGCCTATTTAAATCATTATGGGAAGCAGACCATACATAGCAGTTTAAACCTGGAGCACGGTTCATAGCGACTGGACCGTTGTCATCATTGTCTGTGGATTTATTGGACTACTGTTCAACTTCTATTGCACACCTTTCTCACCTGCCAATATTTAATGTGTTGAACTATTGAATATGGCAACTTTCAGGATTAATCAAACCACTAATTTTGATTCACCAATATATTTTGTGTGTGAAGGCTCTCCAACCCTGTTTATGTATGATTTATAAATACTTTCCTAAGCCTAAATAGATTTTAAAATACTCTGATTTTATAAATTATCAATTGGTGTGCGCAAGGGAACCACACCTACACCATTATCATTTTGCAAGCAGAACAGCGTGGTTGGGAGGGGAAGCTTCATTTCCAAAAGATCCCAGCAGTCAAAACTATTCGTTTTTGAGACAGGGGTGTGTCAACAAAACTATTTATAAAGATGCATTATAAGCTCAATTATTGCAATAACCGTGGCCATTTGCACAACAATTAATCTATAATCGTCACTGCCCTAATTAGAGTCACTCCACCCAGGCTCCAATCACCCTGTTGAGTCCAACATTCCTGTTAATGTCATCCAGGAGGATTCCATTGGTTCCATGTGGGATAATCTTTGGAGTGCCCTTGGAGCAGTGGCCTTTCCTCCCACCAGAGGATGCAGGGTTCTCATTAAATACTCTGTTAGGGGGCGGGAAGTTGAAGCGCGTATTAACCATCCCTGTTGTTGTTTTTTGTGAACAGGACCTGCAGGCCACTGCAGCCTGGAACCCTCTGCGGAAGTTCTCATTGAAGAAGCCATAGATGATTGGGTTAATCCCGCTGTTAAAGAAGGCCAGCCAGTGGGCCACAGGGAACAGGTAGCTGCTGAGGAAGTCAATCTGCTGCGTGTCCAGATCCCTGTAGTCAGTCAGCAGCATCAGCGTCCACAGAGGCAGCCATGACACCATGAAGAGCACCGCCACCATGACCAGCATGCTGATCACTTTAACCCTGCGTTGGGAATGGGCCCTCCGCACCTTTGCCAGCCTCAGGTTGACTGAGAGCTTGGCAACGATGCAGCCATACATGATGCTGATGACACCCAGGGGGGCCAGGTACACATGCACGAAGATGACCATGGTGTAGACACGACGCATCTCGGGCCGGGGCCATTTCTCAAAGCAGACGAAGACAGGGTATGTCTGGTTGTCCTGGACCAGGTAGGTGTCCTCCAGGTGAATGATGGTCAGGGTAGCGGCCGAGGGGAATATTACAGCAAACGCCAGCACCCAGATGAAGAGGATGGTGATGAGAGCAGTCACAGGCCTCATTCGATGTCTAAAGGGGTACACAATTCCTGTGAACCTGAGAGAAGGGGGAGGTAGGGAGGGAAGAAAACAGACAGAGGGAGAGAGAGAGCGAGGAAGGGGGTAGGGAGGAAGAGACCAAAAGCCACAGAGAAATGTTTGGCTTGACAATTACAGCAATGGAGTTGACAAGAGCACAAACAGATCTGGGAAAGGATAGTGTGGTGGTGGATTACCTGTCAACAGCTATGGCCACCAGAGTGAAGACTGATGCTGACACTGACATCCCCTGGACCAGGTTGCTCATGGTGCATGTAATCTGGCCAAATGGCCATCCTGGAAAGAAAGACTGCATCACACACAAGCAGTAGCCCAGTTGATACACATAGGGGCGGTTTCCTGGACACAGATTAAGCCTAATCCTGGACTAAATTGCAAGATCAATGGAAAATCTCCATTGAAAGCACTTTTTAGTCCAGGATTAGGCTTAATCTGTGTCCGGGAAACCGCCCCCAAATATTTGAATCTTAATGTGTTTAGATTGACATTAGATTTTAATACTGTAGATGTGTGGATCTAAATTGCTTTAAGGGTGCAAACGGCGTGAAAGGGTGGGAAATGCATACATTTAATAGATACAGTTGAAGTCGGAAGTTTACATACACCTAAGCCAACTACATTTAAACTCAGTTTCCACAATTCCTGACATTTAATCCTAGTAAAAATTCCCTGTATTAGGTCAGTTAGGATCACCACTTTATTTTAAGAATGTGAAATTTCAGCTCTTATTTCTTTCATCACATTCCCAGTGGGTCAGAAGTTTACATACACTCAATTAGTATTTGGTAGCATTGCCTTTAAACTGTTTAACTTGAGTCAAACGTTTTGGGTAGCCTTCCACAAGCTTCCCACAATAAGTTGAGTGAATTGTGGCCCATTCCTCCTGACAGAGCTGGTGTAACTGAGTCAGGTTTGTAGGCCGCCTTGCTCGCACATGCTTTTTCAGTTCTGCCCACACATTTCTATGGGATTGTGGTCAGGGCTTTGTGATGGCCACTCCAATACCTTGACTTTGTTGTCCTTAGTTCCATTGTTGTGGCAAAATGGCTTATGTTTGGGGTCATTGTCCATTTGGAAGACCTATTTGCGACCAAGCTTTAACTTCCTGACTGATGTCTTGAGATGGTTCTTCAATATATCCACAATTTCTCCCTCATGATGCCATCTATTTTGTGAAGTGCACCAGTCCCTCCTGCAGCAAAGCACCCCACAACATGATGCTGCCACCCCCGTGCTTCACGGTTGGGATGGTGTTCTTCGGCTGGCAAGCCCCCCCTTTTTCTTCCCTACGTAACAATGGTCATTATGGCCAAAAAGTTATTTTTGTTTCATCAGACCAGAGGTCAAATCTCCAAAAAGTACAATCTTTGTCCCCATGTGCAGCTGCAAACCGTAGTCTGCCTTATGGCGGTTTTGGAGCAGTGGCTTCTTCCTTGCTGAGCGGCCTTTCAGGTTATGTTGATATAGGACTCGTTTTACTGTGGCTATAGATACTTTTGTACCTGTTTCCTCCAGCATCTTCATAAGGTCCTTTGCTGTTGTTCTGGGATGGATTTGCACTTTTCACACCAAAGTACGTTCACTGAACGCGTACCCTTCCTGAGCGGTATGACGGCTGCGTGGTCCCATGGTGTTTATACTTGCGTACTATTGTTTGTACAGATGAATATGGTACCTTCAGGCATTTGGAAATTGCTCCCAAGGATGAACAAGACTTGGAGGTCTACAAATTTTTTCCCATGATGTCAAGCAAAGAGGCACGGAGTTTGAAGGTAGGCCTTGAAATACATCCACAGGTACACCTCCAATCAGAAGCTTCTAAAGCCATGGCATCATTTTCTGGAATTTTCCAAGCTGTTTAAAAGGCACAGTCAATTTAGTGCATGTAAACTTCTGACCCACTGGAATTGTGATAGTGAATTATAAGTGAAATAATCTGTCTAAACAACTGTTGGAAAAATGACTTGTGTCATGCACAAAGTAGATGTCCTAACAGACTTGCCAAAACTATAATTTAACAAGAAATTTGTGGAGTGGTTGAAAAACGAGTTTTAATGGACTCCAACCTAAGTGTATGTAAACTTCCGATTGTACCCACTGGGTACAAGCTGGTTGAATCAACATTGTTTGAACGTAATTTTAACGTATTGTGACATGGAATCTACATGGAAAGTACAGTACATTGGATTTGAAAAAAGTCTAAACTTGTTTTGAGGGTGAAATTTCAACCACATGATTATGTCATCATAGCAACCAATTTTCAACATAGACAAACCGTGTACAAAAATGTTGAATTGGTACCTTTGAAACGTCAGATTTAACATTACATCCACTAACTCCTACTGGAGAGTTGATCTACAACTATTCATTTGTTATCCCATCCAGGGTTTTAACCATGCAAAGCTTTTATTTGGTCACTGACTACTACCGATATATAACTAAATATATTCACTGTTGCTATTGAAGTCATTCCAAAGGGTAGGTTTAACAGAGCAAATTAAATGTAACCATAAATATTTATAAGTCATATATCATCAATTGTACTATTTAGGCCTATATAACATTTGCAAAGTCAAACAGCTATTGTCTCAATTCAACCCAGGGTTAAACAAAAAATATGCAAAACATAATTCATTAATTGGTGTGATTGGTCAAAAGACCAATTGGGCTGCCTGTGTAAACGCAGCCTTACAGGCCTAGGGTTTCAAGCTTTGGTTGATTAATTTATTAGAATCTCCATTAGCCAATGCCAATGGCAACAGCTAGTCATACTGGGGTCCGACACATAACAACAAAGACATTACAGACAAAATACTTTACAATTGACATACATTTAAAAAAAACTGGCTTACCGGGGGTTTGGTCAAAACGTTTACCCAGATCAGAGAAGGATTAGCTCGGTTTCAAGGGTGTTTATTTAAAAATAATAGTTCAAAAAGAAAAGGTCTCCCCCATGAGACTGTCTCCGGGATACCATCTTCTGGGCGCCGGGTCTTGCTGTAGCCTATCGGGATCGAAAACTTAACTCACTGCTGTAACCATACCGGAGTCGTTTCTTCCCCCAGTCTTCTCCTGTGTGCTGCCCTTCTGGCAGCTTTATGGGACTTGTACAGCTGGTGAGCAATCAGCCCTTGATTACTCACCAACTCCCAATCAGCCCCAATTAGTCCTGGCCGGAGAGCCCGTCGAGACCTGGCACGTCCAGCAGATGGAGACATAGCCTCGTGATGTATACTCCGTCTGTCACCAGGCCTCGACGAGTCTCCCCCTGGTGGCTGACCTGCTGCACGCCACAAAACATGGACATGTAGTGTGTGTGTGTGTGTGTGTGTGTGTGTGTGCATCTATCAGTTACACATACATGTCAGTATATAAACACAACAAGTAGAATATGTTGGATTAAGTCAAACTCTATTTAAAGTGGTTTTACAGTTTGCATAGATTAGATTTATTCCTATTCTTAAACTTTGATTTTTGGTTGATATGGAGACGTGAATCCAACATTTAATATTATTAATATATCAACTATTAATATTTGTAGACAAACTGGATTTTGTATTGTGTTTGGTTGTCAACGCAAACAAATATCAACATTAATAAACTATATGTTGGATGCACCTCTCTATCTCAACTAAATTAAATCAAATTTGAATTGCACTTGAAATATTGTCTGATTTGATTTAGTCCTATTCTTTAACTTTGATTATTGGTTGAGATGGAGACGTGAATCCAACATATCAATTATTAATTTGTAGACAAACTGCAATTAAAACCAAACTAAGTCAGTGGCACAAAAGATACATCTCCTTCAAATGTTGATATTTGGTTGCGTTGACAATCACACACAATTCAATTACACTTTTGCAATATAGTAAATACCCTATTAACTTGTTACAAGTTAACAAATGATATGTTGGATTCATGTCTCCAACTAAACCAAAAATCTAAGTTAAAGAGTAGGATTAAGCCAGTGGCTCAGATGAAACTATCCAAGCATTAGGTAGTCCATCCTTTAAATGTTGATATTGGACCAATTTGTAAACCAAACACAATGCAATAATACTTTTGTAATACAGTAGCCTAAAGTTAAGGCTATGTTACAAACGAATGTAACAGTATTTATTCAACCTTAAAATGAGTAACACATCCATGGCCACATTTTGAGGTTAGCCTACTGTAAATGTCTTCTTATGTAGGCCTAATCACAGAAAGCGTGCATGTTCAAGATAACATGCAAAGATTGCAGGTCTTCTACACAATTGCTATAATAATCTGCGCAGAATCTTGAACAGCATTGATCACTTGCAATGTACTTTTAATGTAATCTCAACTGCAATACAGGGCCCGGTTTCTGAAAAGCATTTTAAGCCTAAATTCATGGGAAGAACCTTCGTAGGCGCATCATTAAATCTCTGAGCTGTTTCCCAAAACCAGACCTGGTGCAAGGACAGACGCTGGGAGACGAGAAGCAAGTACAGGGAGTGAACATTTAATGAATAACGGACATGAAACGAAACATGGACAGCGTCTGGACAATGTTTGACAATAATGCTGACACAGGGATGAAACTGAGGAATTGACAGATATAGGGGAGGCAATCAAAACGTGATGGAGTACAGGTGAGTCCAATGAAGTGCTGATGTGTGCAACGATGGTGACAGGTGTGCGTAATGATGGGCAGCCTGGTGCCCTTGAGCACCAGAGAGGGTAAGCGGGAGCAGGCATGACAGTACCCCCCCCCCCTCTATGGGCGCCACCTGGCGTCCCACCTGGGTGAGCCTGTGACGGGCCGGCCGAGGCGTGGGAGCTGGACAAGCCAGCCGAGGCGTGGATGCCCGATGAGCCGGACAAGGCGTGGGAGCCCGATGAGCCAGCCGAGGCGTGGGAGCCCGATGAGCCGGCCGAGGCGTGGGAGCACGACGAGCCACTGAGGCGTACGATCCTGACGAGCCGGCTGAGGCATGACGTGGGATGGGAGCCTGCCGAGCCAACCGAGGCAAGAAAACCTCTCAAGCCAGCTAAGCCATGGAAGCTTAACGAGCCAGATGAGGCATCCCCGGTTTCTTCGGCAGCGGCACCTGGACCCGATGTCACCAACCAAAACAAAAAACAAAAAACAAAAAAACTCCCTGATGCTTCCATATTGGTGTCAGCATTCTATAAGAACAGGGGATTCGATCTTGCAACCTTTACGGTTACTAGTCCAACGCTCTAACCACTCGGTAACCTGTCGCCCCGAATTGTCACGTCCAGGCCACTCAAAATGTCCGACCGCACAAATCAAAGCAAAAACCACATCCCAAAAAGACAAGATCCACAAGATAAAGATACAACCCATTTACCAAGGGTTAATCTCCGTCGACTCACAGCAATGGAGATTAACCCTTGGTATATATACAAACACCAAAACGTGATCCCAAAACACCCAATAACACAAATCAAGTATCGCATTCACAAAGCAGAATGTTATATGTTACGATCTTCGTTTGTTTGTTTATTATTTTTCCCCTGTTACGTTATTAAATAAATATGTATACTGGAAGCATCGCTGCGTCTTGGTCCGTCCCTTCAGAAGATCGTGACAGAATAACCCACCAGAAAAGGACCAAGCAGCGAAAGAACAAGGCGTCCTGGACATGGGAGGAGATATTGGCTGGAAAGGGACCCTGGGCGAAGACTGCGGAGCATCGTCGCCCCAAGGAGGAGATGGAAGCAGCGAGGGCAGAGCGGAGCGATAATAAGGAGAGATATGCTGGAAAACGCCTGGCTAGAAAACCCGAGAGGCAGCCCCCCCAAAAAATGTTTGGGGGGCACACGGGGAGTTTGGCCGGTTCAGGGTGGACTCCTGAGCCAACTCCTCGTGCTCTTTGGAGGGAGTGTCGCACTGGTAAGACACCGTGCTATGCAGTATTGCGCACAGTGTCTCCAGTGCGCATTCATAGGCCGGTGCGCGACATTCCAGCTCCACTCATCTGTCAGGCTAGGGTGAGTGTGCAGCCTAGAAGAGTGGTGCCGGCTCTGCGCGCTAAGTCTCCCGTGCACCTTCTTGGACCAGGATATCCTGCACCGTTTCTGCGTGCCGTGTCTCCGGTGCGTATCCACAGCCCAGTACGCAACATTCCAGCGCCACTCATCTGTCAGGCTAGGGTGAGTGTGCTGCCGGGAAGAGTGGTGCCGGCTCTGCGCGCTAAGTCTCCCGTGCACCTCCTTGGTGTAGGGTTGCACTACTCCGATGCGCACAGGAGACCTAGTGCGCTTCGTGAGTCTAGCACGAACTGTTCTGGCTGCTAGCCCAGGACCTCCGGTGCGTGACCTCGGCCCAGCATGGCCGGCACCGGAGCCGCCACCTTGGACAAAAGAGACCCACCCGAAGACCCCCCCCCCATGGACTTTTGGCGCCGTCGGAGTCCGCGCCTTTGGGGGGGGGGGTACTGTCACGTCCAGGCCTGAGTTTTACAGGCTGGCGTGTTTAGTTTCGTTTTTGGTGTAGGGTTTTTCTGTTCTAGGTGTTCTATTTCTATGTTGGGTAAATGGTTCCCAATTAGAGGCAGCTGAGTGTCGTTACCTCTAATTGGGAACCATATATATGTTTGTGGTTTTGCACTAGGGTTTTGTGGGTTATTGTGTTTAGTTCATAGCGTAAGTGTTTCGTCTGTTATATGTTACGATCTTCGTTCGTTTGTTTATT
>QNTS01000440.1:787874-930876 GCA_003317085.1 Hucho hucho | reverse complement strand
GGGGGGGGGGTACTGTCACGTCCAGGCCTGAGTTTTACAGGCTGGCGTGTTTAGTTTCGTTTTTGGTGTAGGGTTTTTCTGTTCTAGGTGTTCTATTTCTATGTTGGGTAAATGGTTCCCAATTAGAGGCAGCTGAGTGTCGTTACCTCTAATTGGGAACCATATATATGTTTGTGGTTTTGCACTAGGGTTTTGTGGGTTATTGTGTTTAGTTCATAGCGTAAGTGTTTCGTCTGTTATATGTTACGATCTTCGTTCGTTTGTTTATTGTTTTTCCCCTGTTACGTTATTAAATAAATATGTATACTGGAAGCATCTCTGCGTCTTGGTCCGTCCCTTCAGAAGATTGTGACACGAATGAACTGTTTCGCTGCCCGACAAGGCTCCGCTGTGTAGGTGTAGCGGTGGTAAGGTGTAGCGGTGGTGCTGAAAGGAAAGTTCTGCTGTTGGGACAGCTTTATGTAGGCCCTAACAGTATGGGCACAGTTTGTCACCGTTATAGTGCAAATAATGTATTGTTTAGTGTTGTCCTGTGTTGTGTAGTGGCTTTGCTGGCATGCATCTAAAAAAAATTGGGGAGTTTGCCCCACCAAGATTTACAGCTAAAATTGCCACTGAATGGGTGTAGTAGTAAAGACCATAGGCAACTCATGAGTTTCAAGTTAGAAGCTTACAATTTATTCTTCCATTTCTACCGATCTGTGTGCCAGTTAAGAATATGTATAAATGCACACTTTGTTGGAACAGTTTCATTTGAATAATAATGTTTTTGTTTCTCAAAATCATTGTTAACTTTTAGATTTCTACCATTCTATTTCAGATGTTTATTATTAACCACGTGACTATATATATATATATATATATATATATATATATATATAATTTCATTTAAAAAAAAAATTATGTAACCTTTATTTAACTTGGTCAGTTAAGAAAAAAATATTATTTACAATGACAGCCTAGGAACAGTGGGTTAACTGCCTTGTTCAGGGGCAGAACGACAGATTTTACCTTGTCAGCTCAGGTATTCGATCCACCAACCTTTCGGTTACTGGCCCAACGCTCTAACCACTAGGCTACCTGCCGCCCCAAAAGGAAGCGCCTAACGTGTCACGTGGTTAATAATAAACATCTGAAGTAAAATGGTAAATATCTCAAAGTTAAAATTCAACTATGGCCAGAGCACTAGCTTCTGCCATATGGACACATTGATACACTGTGACCCATTGGTGGCTAAAGAAATGAGAACATAGAACTCAGAGATGCAACAGAAGGCCTATAACTTCCATCGTCAACTAAGTAAAATACATAGGCCTAAAGCCGATAACTACAAACAGTAGAAAATATCCTGGTTCTTTCAAACACATTCATCTCTCTTCTCCGTCTGTCTGCCTCCCTTTTTATCTGTCTTGACTTGAGTTATTGCTAGTGAGGTTCAACATTGTATCAAATTATAACAGGGTCCATTCGGATGCTGTCTCTAAGAAACTTGCAACATTGGGACAAAAAGCTGTTTTTTACGACGTTTCCACTGGATATGTGGGATCATCAGATCATGATATCTTTCACACTGAGGCTTAGTGATCAACGAGGACGGGAGTGTTGAAAGATTTTTCAAATACTGAGGAATTACATGTATCATTCATAATGGCTGATATAAAAACAGACTTTGTTGTCTTCTGTGAGGCGAAGAAAACATGAGTGGTGAGTTAAGACAATCAGAAATAAGACATTGCCAAATGGGCACCTTCCTACATATGCATGCATGAAACAATCCACAGCATTTAAAAATGGCAATAAGATAATGATCCTCTGTCGGTATGTCATGCTCCATGGTGAAGTATTTTGAATGATTTTATTTAGACATGAGTAATTATATAATTTTGTTGAAACATCAATTCACTTAAGGGGACTCCAGCATTCTAACAGTGCACTGTACACCCGCACAGTGCAGGAAAATAACCTCTCCCTCAACATCAACAAAACGAAGGAGCTGATTGTTGACTTCAGGAAACAGCAGAGGGAGCACGCCCCTATCCACATCGACAGGACCGCAGTGGAGAAGGTAAAAAGCTTCTCGGCGTACACATCAATGACAATCTGACATGGTCCACCCAACACAGACAGTATGGTGAAGAAGGAGCAACAGCGCCTCTTCAACCTCAGGAGGTTGAAGAAATTCAGCTTGGCCCGTAAGACCCTCACAAACTTTTACAGATGCACAATTGAGAGCACCCTGTCGGGCTGTATCACCACCTGGTACGCTAACTGCACAGCCGCAACCGAAGGGCTATCCAGAGGAAGGTGCGGTCTACCCAATGCATTACCGGGGGCACACTGCCCTCCAGGAAACCTACAGTACCCAATGTCACAGGAAGGCCAAAAAGATCATAAAGGACATCAACCACCCGAGCCACTGCCTGTTCAACCCGCTACCATCCAGAAGGCGAGGTCAGTACAGGTGCATCAAAGCTGGGACCGAGAGACTGAAAAACAGCTTCTATCTCAAGACCATCCAACATCACTAGTAGGCTACCACCCGGTTACTGAACCATGCACCTTAGAGGCTGCTGCCCTATAGTATATACATGGAATCACTGGTCACTTTAATAATGTTTACATACTGCTTTACTCATTTCATATGTTAATGTATTCTACTGTATTTTAGTCAATGCCACTCCGACATTGCTCGTCCTAATATTTAAATATTTTTTTATTCCATTCTTTTACTTTTCGATTTTTGTGTATTGTTGTGAATTTTTAGATCCTACCGCACTGTTGGGGCTAGGAACACAAGCATTTCGCTACACCTGCAATAACATATCCTAAATTTGTGTATATGACCAATAAAATGTGATTTTGATTTGAACTTTCCAATTCGCAAAAGGCTGAAACCAGAGAACTGTCATGATGAGATGCTCATGTCTCCACCTTAACGATGGGAGTCCTTGTCTCAAAGGCTGGAAGGCAGACGACAAGCTTAGGTCTGCATATTATTCCCATAGAAACGCACTGGGTTTATACTGGACAGATTTTGGCGAGTGTGCCCTCTCGCTTTGCCGCTTCCTCTCTGCTGACACTATATCGTCGGACAAAGCGAGAGCTAAACAGCCCATGTATCTGATGCTGTCTGGACAGAAATAGTATGACATGCCATACTATTTTGGTCCAGACAGCATCAGATACATGGTATACACATACTTAGACAGAGGGTCGCTGTTTCGCTCAGTCGGATGCTTTAACTGAGATTGATGCATCTTTCTGTCGGTGCGCATCTCGGTCAAATGAATTATCAATATTTTTACTTGGACGGGCAAGCAGATACGGTTGGGTGGGCCAAGCCCCCAAAGGTCCTCCCACAACTCCGTCCCTGCCCAAAACCATCGTTATTAACTTTTCCCTTGAAAACACTCATAATCTAAGTTTGCGTCAGACCACTCAAAGAGCAACTAAGTGCGTCGTTAGATGTTTTTTGCCCATCGCATCACGTTATACACAGAACATCTCCGCTAAACTTAAAATCACATGGTTTGTCCGCCTCCGTGACCGCCGATAACTTCAGAACAAAGTTGACTACAAATACAAAGTTGCCAATGTCTTTGCAATTGCGACATAAAGCTTAATATAAAAATATAAAACAGAGATGACTGCATTGAAACATAAATACAGTAGGCTATCGGCTGGGCTAATTTCAATTACACTGAAATACATTTAATGTCCAAACAATTGAGTTTTATTTAGCTACTTGTAGGCTACTGTCTGTAATTTGTCTCAATATATTTCATGATGTGTAGCCTAATGTGCCATATATTTTAGTGCATTATTATAGGGTAAGTGTTAGATATCTTTCTAGGAGCTATCTTTCTAGGAGCTAATCCGTCGTCACTATTGTGGAATAATTCGAACGATAGTGTAAGATTTGAATGGAGAACGCTGATCCGAGAGCAGCGTTGCCTTTCTTTTGATCCAATCAGTATCAACACATGCTTCAACAACTCACTCAGCGAACATTTTCTCGGGGTGTTGTTTTGAGAAACACCTGTTACATCTTCGGCCAATGTAGGAAAGATGCATCGTTAAAACACGTATTGTCTTCACCTTTTTGCCCTTTGTGCTGTTGCCTGTGCCCAACAAAGTTTGTACCATGTTGTGCTGTGTCATGTGTTGCTGCCATGATGTGTGTTTTGTCCTACATTTGTATTTTTAATCACAGCCCCGTCCCCATAGGAGGCCTTTTGCCTCTTGATAGTCAGTCATTGTAAATAATAATTTGTTCCTAATGGACTTGCCTAGTTAAATAAAGATTAAATAAAAAAGAAATAAAAGTAAGCCTAAATTTCAACACTATGGGAAACCAGGGCCAGGTTATTTGGTTGTGCTTTTAGATGAAGCACAGTGATAACAAACATTAAGTAGTTGTATAAATACAACATTTCTGACATTGTATTCCTATTTGAACTTTATTGTGCTTGTAAATTGTTGAAAGTGCAGTGATAACACATTTAGATGACAACTAAATAAAAAAATTGACATTGTTTTAACTTTTTCCTTTGGAATCTTGTTGTGCTTTTTCATAGATGGATGAAAGCATATTGAATTCAACAAACATTTGGAATTCAATAACCTTATGGCTGTCTTTTTGAGTAGGTAAATAAAGTTTGAAATCTCATTGATCAATGTCTTAACCAAATATTACCCACATTTCCGCGTTGAAATGATGTGGTGTGCCCAGTGGGTATGCAATAATTAATTTATATCAACAGCAAGTTGATTGAAATTCTGCCTTTTCACTCCACTCCAGACTTTCTCACACTTGGTTGACTCAACTCTAGACAGCCTCGAGCTGAAAAGGCTAGACTGAAACCTTTGATCCCTTCATAGAAAGTTAACTCTCGCCTCCAGAACCATATGATTCCCCTTGCGGCGGGGATCCCGCGTCGATCTCTGCATGTGCCCTACGCATTTCTGCTCCCTCCACTTTCTCACCTGATATTAGGCTGTCAATCAAAGTCGTTGGAACGCAGAACACTCCAATGAGCAGGTCACTGATGGCCAAGTTGAGGATGAAGAGGTTGGTGACGGAGCGCATGTTGCGGTTCCGGAGGACCACCAGGGAGACCAACACGTTCCCCCCGACGCAGAGCAGGAGAACCGCCACATAGCACAGGATATAGATGACAGACATGCCGGTGGAGTGCAGGTAATAAGGCATGTAGGTGCGGTTGGTCCTGTCCCTAGTGGCGCTGTCCATCGTGCTGTTCACAGCAGTTTCATTCAGTGACGCAATCTCCATTTTCACAAGTCACCTTCCAAATGGAATCGCATCAGAAAAACGTGTTATAGCCTACATATAGCCATATAATCCTAACAGATACAAATAGCTTTTTAAAAGAAACGTAAGGAATATAAAATAGAAAAGATAAAGCCATACACACCAACATTCTCTCAAAAAAGCTTTAGTCATCATACAAATAGTGAAGGAAAGGTTGGCATCTGGACGAATCCACTCCATCGTGATTTATTGTTCTTATTTTTTACCATAACTTTATCAAATGACACTTATGTTCTTACTGAAACAAGTACATGAAACTGACGAAGAAAGAAAATACAGCAAAAGCTCAGTGAGAACAAATGGTGAGTTAAATTCGTAAGATTGAGAAGGCAAAGTTACCATTTCATAGAAATCTGCAGGATGACTATTGAGATTAGAAATAGAGACTTACCTTTGGAAGAGCTCCACTATAGTTCCCTTGTCTGGTCTTGTCTGTGCAGGTGCGCTCTACTGCGTCTCGTAATGCTTCTAGTCCGCTTCTGGAAACGCATCAGCGTCACTCATACTCTATAACGATTAGGGATACTGTACCACATGGATAGTGCAACCAATGCATGTAGCCTATATTTGATTTATAGTAAGCCTACAGAACAATTTAACCAAAATTCGATGGTCAGTCTTTAGTTCCTTGAAAAAGGCTTATATTTGTAGGACTATTTTTCCCACCACTATAAGACCTGCTTATTCTTTATCCTGATTGATGACAAATAAGTAAGTAAATTGGGCACTTCCAGATCTGTCTCCAAACATGTCAATTATGGTCCAAGTGTAAGTTACTGTATGATGATATAACCTACTGACAAGTTACAAGGAGAGTCCCAAGAGACATTGAAATCAAAGTAACCTAGTAGTTAAAAGATGTGACTGTACAGTAGAGTGGACATGTAAGAGGTGTGTATTCACACATTCTCAACACAAATACAACAGTTGGCTCTACAAAAAGATGAATGCTTTAGATGAGTGGATCTCTGTTATGGTAAATAGGCTACAGTACAAGAAGAGTATGAAAAGTACCTCTCTTTATTAAATCAGTTCTTTGGGGCTCCGGTACAGAGTACCCAGGTTTAAGACTGCTAGAGTTCATGGCTCAGTCATCCCCAAGGCCATATGGCTGCAGAAAATATAACCCTGATGACGTTGACCTTGCATTTTTCACAACAACTTGCATATTTGCACTTCTCATTGTCTAGTAGCCTACTTGCACTTACAGTATTCCTTATGTATATTAAAAACAAAAAACTATGTTTTAAGTGAAAGTAAGCATTGGTCTGAAGCCGAGAAAGAAAGGAAATTCACATGAGCACCACAATGCATACTTCACCCATGCTCTACCAAGGTTTTCCAGCACACAGCTTTGACCTACTACAGTAGCTATGTTGGTCTATTGTACTTCAAACAATGTGCAGGTTGCTTAGGATTCAAACCTCAAACAGCCTAATTCATATTCTTAGAGGATTTGTATTGCCTACAGGTTAACTTCTTAAGGAGCAGTGGTGCGCTAGCGCCCCACTCCCGACACTACCCGGTGAAATGCAAGGCGCCAAATTCAAAATCCAAAAGTTGAATTATTAACCATTCATCAATATACAAGTGTTGCATAGTCATCAAAAGCTCTGCTTCTTGGCAATATCACAGCATTGTCAGATTTCAAAAAGGCTTTACGGCGAAAGCACTACATTTGATTGTTTGAGGGTAGCACCTCCAATATTTTTACCATTACCATAAATTCATAAGCCATCACGGTTCACACAAAACACATTTCACAGCGAAAACAAATCAATTACCTTTTGAAGAACTTCTGCTGAGGGCTTCCCAAGTGTCCAACGAAGACAATCCATGGTTCTTTTGTTAGAAAAAGTAATTTATTATATCCATAAATCTCCGTTTGGTTGGCGCGTTATGATAAGAAAATACAGCATCTACTCGCCCATTGAAACGTGAAGAGAAGTCGTTCAACCTATACCTATAAACTTGTCCAAGAACAATCAAACATCATTGATAATGTATCCTTAGGAACACTTTAATGTATATTCAGTATAATATTTCAACCGGAATATAAACTGGGCGATAGGAAAGGAAAAAACCACAGAGCGCGCAAGCTGGGAACGGGCATTCTCTTCTGTTGACTTCTGTGTGGCCACTTCCTAATTCTTCTTCTTCTGCCATCTAAAGCAACTAAATAGAATCAAAACACTGTCTAGAGACTGTTGACATCCAGTGGAAGCAATAGGTACTGAAATCATACTCCCTTATATGGGCATTTTCATAAGGGAGGGGTTCAAAATGAGGCAATGTGTCAAAATCACAAAATCACAGACAACATTTTAACACTCTTAGGAACTTCAGAGTGTTTCCTATCCAATGGTACTAAATATGTGCATATCCTATTTTCTGAGCCTGAGTGGGAGGCATTTTACTTTGGGCACGCCAGGCTCTCCAAAACCGTCACCTCGGGAGCTGCTCCCTAAGAAGTTAAAGTATTGGATTCTTCACGCACCACACTAATCCCATTTTACTACCTTTTCAAGCTTTCTTAAATTATATGAAAACAAGCTTTGCTTTCTTTTATACTTACTAGACCATCATGCTTGATTCAGTGAGCTGTTTTGTCTTGTAGTAATGTGGTGCCTGCATGTATTTTCTTAAACCGTTTTATTTAGCAATACAGTACATGTCATGAAGAAAAATATACTGTATAGCTCATAAAATCTTTGTTTGGTCAGTAGATGCCCAACATAACACCAGGTGGTGGTGTGTTGTATACAGTCACTCATACGTACATACATTATAGTGCTGAGCGATTAGTGCTTTTTGAGGTCGGTTTTTGATTTCGGTTTCAAATATTTTATTTAACATTAAATGCACTATGCATTATGTGGGTTGAATTCTGTAACAACACAGAATACAACCATTAATAAAAGTGACTGCCCATTACTGCTTATCACTTATTAACCATCATTTATTCACATTAGTTAACTTTAATAACATTTTGGTTTTATTTTATGACTATATTATTTCATTCCAGGTTATCATCTCATCTCTACAGAGCTCCTGCCTATCCCTATTTTGTAGTTCTTCAATGTAAATAAGGCACGCATTATGACTGCTGAATACCAACTATCAATTACTTTGATAATGTATTTTCAGACTCATGAAGCAATTGCTTTCTATCCCTCTCGGTCGCCTGTTCTCTCTTCTCTCAATCCCAATGTTTTGCTCAGAACAGACCTGACAATTTTATGCGTCCGTGCAATGGATTATGGTCATTGTAGTTTCCTGTGCTAAATTATGTTGCATATCGGCTTGTTCAGGCTTTATCTGATTTATCTCTACAGAAACTGCACACCGAACTCACAGAAAAAAAACGACGTCGGTCAATTAGTCGTTTAAAACCGAAAAAATAACCACCATTTTGGTTAATCGCTCAGCACTAATACATTATTGACTGTCACATTAGGTGGCTGGGAGAGCAAAGCATGAGTGGCACAAACGGCAGATTTAGAGGGGGTCATCCGAATGTTTGCCGTCACAATGGTGGTCTTTTCTTATATCGCGCAGCGGAGGAGCTGGATGTTCCAGTGGGACCAGAAGATAAACAAGTGCATAGAGAGGGCCCGGTGCTCCCTCAATCAGCTGGTGTGCGCATTTCAGGGAACACAATCCACCACCCTGCCATTAAACAGTGTGTCCCTGGGATGTACCGTTGGGGTGGAGTGCATCTGACAGATGAGGGCAAATGACGTATTCCTTAAAAGTTGAGCTCTCCAGTCTCCACTGTTCTCTCCTCCGTAGAGCCACCTAACAATTGAAAATAAGCACACGGTATCAAAACTATACACGAAATAGAATGGTCAGAAACCCAGGACCTTCAGATCGTATGGCCGTGACATTGACAGTTACGCTACGAACTCTGCCAAGAACCTACACTCAGGAAGATTGTGTTGTTGTTCATTCACTCAGTACTGATTGAACCTTTATTTATCTTGCTTGGTTAAAAAACATAGTCTAAAACACTTAATGTGTTGAAAACAGTCACATAGCTTCTATTGACTGCGCAAAGGTTGCGCGAACATGCAATGATGTTGGAATTGTTTAAAGCTACGATATGTAACTTTTTGGTTGACCCCACCAAATTCACATAGAAATGTGATTTACAGATCTGTCATTCACCATTGTTATCAACTGTACCAGCATAAATGGAACATAAATCACAGAAAATAGATGTTGTGGTGGGTGGCAGCTGTTGAGAAGTATCTGGATGTAAAAGATGTTACTGCAGAAGAGTTACAAGGTGTGCCGGCCTGGTAAAGGATCAGATAGGGCCAAGTAGTGGAATAGTGGTGAGGTTTTAATTGGTGTAGGGTTAGTTGGTAGGGCCATTTTTTATTCACTTTTCCCCTTCCCTTTCGTGTCACAAAGTGTAGTGCATTCACACTCCAGTGCAGTAGGTGGCGGTGTATGCACCTTTCAGTTGGTTGAGATCTGCCAATACAAATTTAAAGAAGAAGGGTTTCGGGAATAAGTTGAAAAGTACCTTGACACTGTTAATCAGTCAGCACAAATTTTGTTTACAATGACAAGAAGAACATTGCATTGCAGAGGAGGGAGCGTACTGATTCATTGCAGGGATCATCAACTAGATTCAGTCGCGAGACAATTTTTTCTTGAGCAGATGGTCAGGGGGCCGGAACATAATTATACAAATCATTTGTAGACTGCAAACTGACCGCCGAAGCTTAAACAGATATAATATTTGACTACAACATAATTATTTCAAACCTTGCAATCACATACACTGAGTATACAAAGCATTAACCTTTTACTTGAGGGAGCTACATCAGGGTCAGGGTTTCTTGGTAGTCTTGAACAAATCTACTTTGAAACAAAAGTATACACCATTACACACATGGTTATTTTTTTTATTTTAAAGAACCCATGTACCATGTCAGATATAGAGTTGAAATATATTCAATTTCGAGTTTGTATCCCAATATTACACTTTATATACATCACAGAAGACTGAAATATAACAAAAACATTTGCCATAGAAACACCAGGTTTTCAGTGGTTTATTATTATTATTTTTGAATAATTATGAAAAATATTAATAACATTCCACCAATGAGGCCACTAGAGGGCGCTTGTGGTCATTCGACTGCAGGAAATTAAGAATACCTGCTCTTTGCATGAGTGACCAGGTGAAAGCTATGATCCCTTATTGATGTCACTTGTTAAATCCACTTAAATCAATGTAGATGAAGGGAAGGAGACAGGTTTGATGAAGGATTTTTAAGCCTTGAGACAATTGAGACATGGATTGTGTATGTGTGCCATTCAGAGGGTGAATGGGCAAGACAAAAGATTTAAGTGACTTTGAACGGGATATGGTAGTAGGTGTCAGGCGCACCGGGTTTTTGTCAAGAACTGCAACGCTGCTATGTTTCTCATGTTTAACAGTTTCCTGTGTTTATCAAGAATGGTCCACCACTCAAAGGACATCCAGCCAACTTGACACAACTGTGGGAAGCATTGGAGTCAACATGGGCCAGCACCCCTGTGGAACGCTTGGCACGTTGTAGAGTCCATGCCCCAAAGAATTGACGCTGGCCTCAGATCTGTTTGTGCTCTTGCCAACTCCATTGCTGTCATTGTCAAGCCAAATGTTTATTTTTTATGTCAATGACTGACAAGGTCATTTCCGAATGAGCTGACTTATGCAGCGTTTACCGTGAATGCAGTCTCCGCTAACGCGGTAACATTTCTTTACATTTCAATCACGCTGTAACGCTGAACTTCTGCAATACGGATTGAATAGAGCCCTGATTATTGAACATTGTCCCAGTCAAATAAATTATATAAAATAAACATAATTAGCACCCTTAGGTAAGTCAATGCATGTGATTAAAGGAACAATGTGGAATATTTGATTCTGTACTGATGAATGATGTGTGTTTGAGTGCGTAACAAGCCACCCTGTAATCACTACTACAAAGTATTGAAAAACAATTACTTTTACCAACACAAGTTGATAGCCGGACTTCTAACTAACTTCAATTGATTTTGCCAGGTTTGAATTACACTGCTGCTACCGACTTCTTAGAAAGAAACATAGTAAATAATGAACTTTTTGTATTTGTAAACTTTATGCAAAGTTTTGTGCTAAAAAATAAATAAAAAAAATACGACAAAAGACTACAGGGGAATCATAATCACTGCAGTCATAGCCCACTTGCCACTAAGTGGCACTATTGCTGAGGATGTAGGAAACAGAGGGAATAAAGAAAGAAAAACAATAGAAAGAAAGGAAAAAGTACTGCGTGACAAATGTATCCCCACTGCCAGTGTGTGTGTGTTGATTTGAGAGAGTGTGTCTGACCTGGAACAGCTCTTCCTGATTCAGTCCAAGCAGCTCCTCTCCCCCTCTCCCGGCACAGGACTGCTGCTGTGGAGATGGGATGCTGATCCAGACTGGGAATATTTCATGCCCGGAATCTTAACTCTGGGTGGATCACCGCACCGTGAGGCAGCGTGCTGGGGAACACTTGAACTATCTTAAAGGAGATCATTTGGACTGGTTTGGACTTTTTGAAGGTGTTCATTTTGATTTTGCAGCCTGCAGCCTCCTGAAGCTGGAATAATGTCTCTGGGCAGTTGCAGGCAGACCATGCTTGCAGCAGAGATCTGCACCCTGGTGGCAATTCTGGTGGCAGGCACTGCAGGACAGAGCCAGGACAGGAGGGAGGCAGGGTCCTCCTGCTACGGGGGGTTTGACCTTTACTTCGTTTTGGACAAGTGAGTGTTCTCCTCTGTCTTCTTGCCTGCTCCAAGTCTCCCTTTACTGCAGGAGCATCCATAGAGGCTCTGTAGCAGCCTGCTTCCATTTAGTCCCAGCAAGTCACCTACCACATGTTGGACATTTCTATGCATTCTTATCATTATTCCCCAGAGAAATACTTACACTGAGCAATTACATTTTTACTTTACTTTCTTTTTTTAAGGTAGTCTAATTTTAATGGAGTGATCCACTAATCAAAACCAGAGGCATGACAACACAACGTGAACATATGTCTCCGGAGGCTGATTGGAAGTGTTCGAGCATGGGGATGGGGTGGTTGAAGAGAGAAATAGAGTTGGTGGAGTGGAAGGTGTGCTTGGGCTGAGGTACATATGCAGAAATTAGAGCAGGTATGTGGATGATATGCAGTCCACGAGCCCCAGGGGGCCAGAGGCTGCATACTAACCTCTCCCTGGTGGTTCCAATCAGTTCCCCTAAAGCAGCACAGCAGAAAACTGGTCAAATCTACTTCCTCAGCTTTCCCCACCTGCTCTATCAAGAGGCTCCATTCGTTTCTACTGGAAAACAAAATTGGAAAAAACTGCCAACAAAAAACATAGGCTATCACAGGCCTTAAGAATCTCTGTTTTCACAAAACATTGCCCATTAGAATCTCTGTTTTCACAAAACATTGCATGTAGGATGCTGGGGAATGCTAGCGTGTTATTGTTGTGTTCAAGTCATGTGTTCCTTACCATTCCAGACTCACTCCTCCCACTGTTTCCAAATGCTTTTAAAGATGGTAATTCTTTCCCCCAGTTATTGGCAGCTCCACTGCAATGACATTTCTGTGGCGCACCATACTAAAATACAGAACCACAGTAATTCCGAGCTTCCATAGGGAAAGTTTTTTCACATTGAGGTGGCACGCAGTTAGTGCTGTCTTATTCAATTCTCATCCACAATATGGTGAGCAGTCACACTATTGAGGATATATGAAAGATAGCAAATAAGATGATTTTAGAATAAAATAGCCCCACAAAACCATTAGTTCATATATTTTTTTACAAGTTGTTTGGATGCATGTGGTAACACTTACCATAAAAATAACCAAGTTTACAATAAAAGTAAATAAAAGTCTGCTCTTGAACGTGCAAAAGCAATCAGCTCAGTTTGGAAGTGAGAAAACAATACATTTATACTTAAGATCATTTTTTGCTGCTTTACGTTTCATCCCACAAGCAATTCAAATCTTTCAGATGAACAGTTCTATAGATCAGTGTTTCCCAAACTCTGTCCTAGGGCCCCCTCTGTGTGCATGTTTTGGGGGGTTGGGCAGGACCGAGTTTGGGAAACCCTGCTATAGATCACATACAGTATTTCACACACTTTAATCAGAATACAGTATGCATGGGTGAAATGTGTGACTGTCTTCATACAGCATGCAGAGCAATGGTAGCTACTTCATGACTCCTCCGTCATCTTCCCTTCCACATTGTGGTGTGCAGTGTGGAGAGCTCCTATCTTTCTCTATGCCCCAAACCTCTCTCCATGTCTGTCTGGTCTGCAGAACCCTTTCACCATTAGGCCCAGATGTTCCAAAGCTCCCGAGTGTCTGGCAGCTGTGTCAGGACTGGGACTCACATCACAGTACAACGGACAGAAAAACAAGTGAGAGGGAAGAAAAGAGAGGCAAAGAAAGAAAGGATAGAAGTATTCAGACTTTCAAGTATCAACATCTTTTATATACTTATATACATATCCATCAAATATGTGGGACATTCTTTAAGTATTCATAACTGCTGTACTGCTATTGTGTCAGTCTGAATTGGCCAATCACTCAAAACCTCTAGCACATCTTTAGGCCTACAGAAAAAGGCACATTGAGATCCATCCTTAACAAAACCTGTCTATATGCACCATACTTATCAAGTCTAAAGTGGTCACTGACATTATCCTATTTGACTGGTGTTTTGGAAAAGCTGTGCTCATTTCCTGAGTCCAGTGTTGCTGTCCAAGGTAATCATCAAACACGTACTGGTAATCATCTGAATAATATTTTTCCTTAATGCTGTCCAAACTACTCCCCATTTCACGAGGTCCCTGTTTTTATTTTTTATTTGATTTATTAGGATCCCCATTATCCGATGCCAATGGTGACAGCTAGTCTTACTGGGGTCCGACACAAAGAAAAATAGATTACAGACAAAAGACTTTAAAATTTACATACATTTAAAAACATTAACATGTAGTGTGTGTGTGTGTGTGTGTGTGTGTGCGCATCTATCAGTTACACATACATGTCAGTACATACACACAACAAGTAGGTCACATGGGAGAGGCGTTGTGCCGTGAGGTGTTGCTTTATTTGTGTTTTGAAACTTCCCCTATATAATGGAAGAGAGTTCCATGCACTCAAGGCTCTGTATAATACTGTATGTTTCCTTGAATTTGTTCTGGACCTGGGGACTGTGAAAAGACCCCTGCTGGCATGTCTGCTGGGGTAAGTGTGTGTCAGTGCTGTGTGTAAGTTGAGTATGCAAACAATTAGGAATTTCCAACATTAATGTTTCTTATAAAAACAAGAAGTGGCGCAGCCAATCTTTCCTCAACTCTTAGCCAAGAGAGATTAGCATGCATAGTATTTATTTCAGCCCTCTGATTACAATGAAGAGCAAGATGTGCCGCTCTGTTCTGGGCCAGCTACAGCTTATCTAGGTATTTCTTTTCAGCACTTGACCATATGACTGGACAATAATCAAGATAAGATGAAAGTAGAGCCTGCAGGACTTGCTTTTTGGAGTGTGGTGTCAAAAAAGCAGAGCATTTCTATATTACGGCTAGACCTCTCCCCATCTTTACAGCCATTGAATCTATATGTTTTGACCATGACATTTTACAATCTAAGGTAACACCAAGTAATTTAGTCTCCTCAACTTGTTCAACAGCCACACCATTATTTAGCAGATTCAGCTGAGGTCTAGAACTTAGGGAATGAGTTGTACCAAATACAATGCTCTTAGTTTTAGAGATGTTCAGGACCAGTATATTACTGGCCACCCATTCCAAAACAGACTGCAAATCCTTGTTAATGGACACACACGCTTTGTTCAATGCCAGTGGCAGGTCATTGGTAAAAATATAAAAGACCCACACTTTACATGTTTGACATTAGAGAAGCTTCCATTAAAGAAAACCCGCAGTTCTATTAGATAGATAGGTTGAAAAGCCATAACACATACAGTGAGGGAAAACAGTATTTGATCCCCTGCTGATTTTGTACGTTTGCCCACTGACAAAGAAATGATCAGTCTATAATTTTAATGGTAGGTTTATTTGAACAGTGAGAGACAGAATAATCCAGAAAAACGCATGTGAAAAATTTTATAAATGGAATTGCATTTTAATGAGGGAAATAAGTATTTGACCCCCTCTCAATCAGAAAGATTTCTGGCTCCCAGCTGTCTTTTATACAGGTAACGAGCTGAGATTAGGAGCACACTCTTAAAGGGAGTGCTCCTAATGTCAGTTTGTTACCTGTATAAAAGACACCTGTCCACAGAAGCAATCAATCAATCAGATTCTAAGCTCTCCACCATGGCCAAGACCAAAGAGCTCTCCAAGGATGTCAGGGACAAGATTGTAGACCTACACAAGGCTGGAATGGGCTACAAGACCATCGCCAAGCAGCTTGGTGAGAAGGTGACAACAGTTGGTGCGATTATTCGCAAATGGAAGAAACACAAAAGAACTGTCAATCTCCCTCGGCCTGGGGCTCCATGCACGATCTCACCTCGTGGAGTTGCAATGATCATGAGAATGGTGAGGAATCAGCCCAGAACTACACGGGAGGATCTTGAGGCAGCTGGGACCATAGTCACCAAGAAAACAATTGGTAACACACTACGCCGTGAAGNAAGGGATGATGGACGGGGCCATGTACCGTCAAATCTTGGGTGAGAACCTCCTTCCCTCAGCCAGGTCATTGAAAATGGGTCGTGGATGGGTATTCCAGCATGACAATGACCCAAAACACACGGCCAAGGCAACAAAGGAGTGGCTCAAGAAGAAGCACATTAAGGTCCTGGAGTGGCCTAGCCAGTCTCCAGACCTTAATCCCATAGAAAATCTGTGAAGGGAGCTGAAGGTTCGAGTTGCCAAACGTCAGCCTCGAAACCTTAATGACTTGGAGAAGATCTGCAAAGAGGAGTGGGACAAAATCCCTCCTGAGATGTGTGCTAACCTGGTAGCCAACTACAAGAAACGTCTGACCTCTGTTATTGCCAACAAGGGTTTTGCCACCAAGTACTAAGTCATGTTTTGCAGAGGGGTCAAATACTTATTTCACTCATCAAAATGCAATTCCATTTATAACATTTTTCACATGCATTTTTCTGGATTGTTTTGTTGTTATTCTGTCTCTCACTGTTCAAATAAACCTACCATTAAAATTGTAGACCGATAATTTCTTTGTAAGTGTGCAAACGTACAAAATCAGCAGGGGATCAAATACTTTTTTCCCTCACTGTATGTTTTCTCAACAACAGGTTATGGTCAATAATATCAAAGGCTGCACTGAAATCTAACCGTACAGCTCCCGCAATCTTATTATTATCAATGTATTTCAACCAATCATCAGTCATTTGTGTCAGTGCAGTACATGTTGAGTGCCCTTCTCTAAAAGCATGCTGAAAGTCTGTTGTTCATTTGTTTACAGAGAAATGGCATTGTATTTGGTCAAAAACACATTTTCCCAAAAGTTTGCTAAGAGCTGGCAGCAAGCTGATAGGTCTACTCTTAGAACCAGTAAAGGCCGCTTTACCACTCTTGGGTAGCGGAATGACTGGCTTTTCTCCAGGCCTGAGGACAAAGACTTTACTCTAGACTCAGATTAAAGATAGGAGTGGCTATAGAGCCAGCTACCATCCTCAATAGCTTTTCATCTAAGTTGTCAATGCCAGGAGGTTTGTCATTATTGATTGATAACAATATTTCCACCTCTCCCACACTAACTTTACAAAATTCAAACTTGCAATCCTTTTCTTTAATTATTTGTTTTTTTATGCATGAGTACAATGGCTCACTGTTAGTTGTTGGCATTTCTTTCTTAAGTTTGCCCACTTTGCCAATAAAGTAATCATTAAAATAATTGACAACATTAAATGGTTTTGTAATGAATAAGCCATCTGATTCGATGAAAGATGGAGTTGAATTTGTCTTTCCGTCAAAAATTTCATTTAAAGTTCTCCAAAGTTTTATTTCCATCATTCTTTATATCATTGATCTTCTTTTTATTTTCGTTGAGTTCAGTCACATAATTTCTCAATTAGCAGTAAGTCAGATGTGCAGCCAGACTTAATAGCCACTCCTTTTGCCCCATCGCTTTCAACAATACAGTTTTCAATTCCTCATCAAACCATGGAGCCTTAACAGTTCTAACAGTCCGTTTTTTAACCGGTGGATGTTTATCAATAATTGGAATAAGCAATTTAATAAATTAATCAAGTGCAGCGTCTGGATGCTCTTAATTAATATCTTAAGACCAACAAATATGTTTTACATCATCCACATTAGAGTCACAGCAAAATATTTTGTATGATCTCATACACTATTTTAGGTCCAGGTTTTAGAACATTGGCTTTCCTGGATATAGTCACTATATTGTGATCACTGCATCCAATGGGTACGGATACAGCTTTAGAACAAAGTTCTACGGTATTAGTAAAAATGTGATCAATACATCTGGATGATCTTCTTCCTGTAGTGTTTTGTAAACACCCTGATAGGTTGCTTAATAACCTGAACCAGATTACAGGCACTGGTTACAGTGAGAAGCTTACGCTTGAGCAGACAGCTTGATGAAAAACAGTCAATATTCATGTCCCCAAGAAAGTAGAACTCTCTGTTTACAACACACACACTATCAAGCATTTCACACATATTATTTAAATACTGACTGTTAGCACTTGGTGGCCTATAGCAACACCAAAAAATAAATGCTTTATGTGCCAAGTGAACCTGCAACCACAACACTTCAATAACACTTGATATAAGACCTTATCTAAGCATTACGGAGATATGGCTCTGAAAATATACAGCAATACCTCCCCCATAAGCGTTCCTGTCTCTTCTATAGATGTTATATCCTTGTATTGCTACTGCTGTATCATTAAATGAATTACGGTGCGTTTGGAAAGTATTCAGACCCCTTGACTTTTTCCATGTTTTGTTACATTAAAGCCATATTCTAAAAAAAAAAAAAAAATATGTATGACTCATCAATCTACACACAATACCCAATAATACAAAGCAAAAACAGGTTTTTCAATTTTTGGGGTAAATTAAAAACTGAAATATCACATTTACATAAAGTATTAAGACCCTTTATTCAGTACTTTGATGAAGCACCATTGGTAGCGATTACAGCCTCGAGTCTTCTTGGGTATCACGCTACAAGCTTGGCACACATGTATTTGGGGAGTTTCTCCCATTCTTCTCTGCAGATCCTCTCAAGCTCTGTCAGGTTGGATGGGGAGCATTGCTGCACAGCTATTTTCAGGTCTGTCCAGAGACGTTTGATCGGGTTCAAGTCTGGGTTCTGGCTGGGCCCCTCAAGGACATTCAGAGACTTGTCCCGAATCCCGTCCTGGATTGTCTTGGCTGTGTGCTTAGGGTTGTTGTCCTATTGGAAGGTGAACCTTTGTCCCAGTCTGAGGTCCTGGGCACTCTGGAGCATATTTTCATCAAGGATCTCTCTGTACTTTGCTCCATTCATCTTTCCCTCAATCCTGGCTAGTCTCCCAGTCCCTGCTGCTGAAACACATCGCCACAGCATGATGTGGCCACCATCCTGCTTCACCATAGGGATGGTGCCAGGTTTCCTCCAGACGTGACTCTTTGCATTCAGGCCAAAGAGCTCAATCTTGGTTTCATCAGACGTGAGAATCATGTCTGGCCACTCTACCATAAAGTGCTGATTGGTGGAGTGCTGCAGAGATGGATGTCCTTCTGGAAGTTTGTCCCATCTCCACAGAGGAACTCTGGAGCTCTGTCAGAGTGACCATCGGGTTCTTGGTCATCTTCCTTTGACCTCATGGCTTGGTTTTTGCTCTGACATGCAATGCCAACTGTGGGACCTTCTGTAGACAGGTGTGTGTCTTTCCAAATCATGTCCAATCAACTGAATTTACCACAAGTGGACTCCAATCAAGTTGTAGAGCAATTTGTTTAATTTAATCCATTTTAGAGTAAGGCTGTATCGTACCAAAATGTGGGAAAAAAATCAAGGGGTCTGAATACTTTCCGAATGCACTGTAAGTGAAATGGCTAATATATGAATGTTATCTGATGTTAGCAAGTTATGACTTCATTAACTTTATTTCTAAGGCTACATATATTCATCTGGGCTATTTTCAGCCCTTTCCTGGGTAGCTTATCGGTGATAGACATAATATGTAAAAGATCAAACAAAGCAAGTTAAATATATAAACTCAGCAAAAAAAGAAACATCCCTTTTTCAGGACCCGGTCTTTCAAAGATAATTTGTAAAAATCCAAATAACTTCATAGATATTCATTGTAAAGGGTTTAAACACTGTTTCCATTGCTTGTTCCATTTTTTTATTTCACCTTTATTTAACCAGGTAGGCTAGTTGAGAACAAGTTCTCATTTACAACTGCAACCTGGCCAAGATAAAGCACAGCAAGTCGACACATAAAACAACACAGAGTTACACATGGAATAAACAAACATACAGTTAATAATATAGTATAATTATTTTTTTCAAAGTAAATATACAGTGAGTGCAAATAAGGTAAGATAAGGGAGGTAGGGCAACAAATAGGCCAAGGTGGCAAAATAATTACAATATAGCAATTAAACACTGGAATGGTAGATGTGCAAAAGATGAATGTGCAAGTAGAGACACTGGGGTGCAAAGGAGCAATATAAATAAATAAATACAGTATGGGGATGAGTTGGATGGGCTGTTTACAGATGGGCTATGTACAGGTGCAGTGATCTGTGAGCTGCTCTGACAGCTGGTGCTTAAAACTAGTGAGGGAGATATGAGTCTCCAGCTTCAGTGATTTTTGCAGTTTGTTCCAGTCATTGGCAGCAGAGAACTGGAAGTAAAGGCAGCCAAAGGAGGAATTGGCTTTGGGGGTGACCAGTGAAATATACCAGCTGGAGCATGTGCTACGGGTGGGTGCTGCTGTGGTGACCAGTGAGCTGAGATAAGGCAGGGCTTTACCTAGCAAAGTCTTGTAGATGACCTGGAGCCAGTGGGTTTGGCGACGAGTATTAAGCAAGGGCCAGCCAACGAGAGCGTACAGGTCGCAGTGGCACTGTGATAGACTGCATCCAATTTGTTGAGTGTTGTAGGCTATTTTATAAATTACATCTCCGAAGTCGAGGATCGGTAGGATGGTCAGTTTACGAGGGTATGTTTGGCAGCATGAGTGAAGGATGCTTTGTTGCAAAATAGGAAGCCGATTCTTGAATTAATTTTGGATTGGAGATGCTTAATGTGAGTCTGGAAGGAGAGTTTACAGTCTAACCAGACACCTAGGTATTTGTAGTTGTCCACATATTCTAAGTCAGAACCGTCCAGAGTAGTGATGCTGGACGGGCGGGCAGGTGCGGGCAGTGATCGGTTGAAGAGCATGCATTTAGTTTTACTTGCATTTAAGAGGAGTTGGAGGCCACAGAAGGAGAGTTGTATGGCATTGAAGCTCGTCTGGAGGTTAGTTAACACAGTGTCCAAAGAAGGGCCAGAAGAATACAGATTGGTGTTGTCTGCGTAGAGGTGGATCAGAGAATCACCAGCAGCAAGAGCAACATCATTGATGTATACAGAGAAGAGAGTCGGCCCGAGAATTGAACCCTGTGGCACCCCCATAGAGACTGCCAGACGTCCGGACAACAGGCTCTCCGATTTGACACACTGAACTCTATCAGAGAAGTAGTTGGTGAACCAGGTGAGGCAATCATTTGAGAAACCAAGGCTGTTGAGTCTGCCAATAAGAATGTGGTGATTGACAGAGTCAAAAGCCTTGGCCAGGTCGATGAATACGGCTGCACAGTAATGTCTCTTATCGATGGCGGTTATGATATCGTTTAGGACCTTGAGCGTGGCTGAGGTGCACCCATGACCAGCTCTGAAACCAGATTGCGTAGCGGAGAAGGTACGGTGGGATTTGAAATGTCCGGTAATCTGTTTGTTGACTTGGCTTTTGAAGACCTTAGAAAGCCAGGGTAGGATAGATATAGGTCTGTAGCAGTTTGGGTCTAGAGTGTCTCCCCCTTTGAGTAGGGGGATGACCGCGGCAGCTTTCCAATCTTTGGGAATCTCAGACGATACGAAAGAGAGGTTGAACAGGCTAGTAATAGGGGTTGCAACAATTTCGGCAGATCATTTTAGAAAGAGGGTGTCCAGATTGTCTAGCCCGGCTGATTTGTAGGGGTCCAGATTTTGCAGCTCTTTCAGAACATCAGCTATCTGGATTTGGGTGAAGGAGAAATGGGGGAGGCTTGGGCGAGTTGCTGTGGGGAGTGCAGGGCTGTTTACCGGGGTAGGGGCAGCCAGGTGGAAAGCATGGCCAGTCGTAGAAAAATGCTTATTGAAATTCTCAATTATAGTGGATTTATCAGTGGTGACAGTGTTTCCTAGCCTCATTGCATTGGGCAGCTGGGAGGAGGTGCTCTTATTCTCCATGGACTTTACAGTGTCCCAGAACTTTTTTGAGTTTGTGCTACAGGATGCAAATTTCTGCTTGAAAAAGCTAGCCTTAGCTTTCGTAACTGCCTGTGTATATTGGTTCCTAACTTCCCTGAAAAGTTGCATATCACGGGGGCTATTCGATGCTAATGCAGAACGCCACGGGATATTTTTGTACTGGTCAAGGGCAGTCAGGTCTGGAGAGAACCAAGGGCTATATCTGTTCCTGGTTCTAAATTTTTTGAAAGGGGCATGCTTATTTAAGATGGTGAGGAAGGCACTTTAAATAATGACCAGGCATCCTCTACTGACGGGATGAGGTCAATATCCTTCCAGGATACCCGGGCCAGGTCGATTAGAAAGGCCTGCTCGCTGAAGTGTTATAGGGAGCGTTTGACAGTGATGAGGGGTGGTCGTTTGACCGCAAACCCATTACGATGCAGGCAATGAGGCAGTGATCGCTGAGATCTTGGTTGAAAACAGCAGAGGTGTATTTGGAGGGCAAGTTTGTTAGGATGATATCTATGAGGGTGCCCGTGTTTACGGATTTGTGGTTGTACCTGGTGGGTTCATTGATCATTTGTGTGAGATTGAGAGCATCAAGCTTAGATTGTAGGATGGCCGGGGTGTTAAGCGTGTCCCAGTTTAGGTCACCTAGCAGCACGAGCTCTGAAGATAGATGGGGTGCAATCAGTTCACATATGGTGTCCAGGGCACAACTGGGGGCAGAGGGTGGTCTATAGCAAGCGGCAACAGTGAGAGACTTGTTTCTGGAAAGGTGGATTTTTAAAAGTAGAAGCTCGAATTGTTTGGGTACGGACCTTGATAGTAAGACAGAACTCTGCAGGCTCTCTCTGCAGTAGATTGCAACACCGCCCCCTTTGGAAGTTCTATCTTGTCGGAAAATGTTATAGTTAGGGATGGAAATTTCAGGGTTTTTTGGTTGTCTTTCCAAGCCAGGATTCAGACACGGCTAGGACATCCGGGTTGGCAGAGTGTGCTAGGGCAGTGAATAAAACAAACTTAGGGAGGAGGATTCTAATGTTAACATGCATGAAACCAAGGCTTTTACGGTTCCAGAAGTCAACAAATGATAGCGCCTGGGGAATGGGAGTGGAGATAGGCACTGCAGGGCCTGGATTAACCTCCACATCACCAGAGGAACAGAGGAGGAGTAGGATAAGGGTACGGCTAAAGGCAAAAAAACCTGGTTGTCTAGTACGTTCAGAACAGAGAGTAAAATGAGCAGATTTCTGGGCACGGTAGAATAGATTCAAGGCATAATGTACAGACAAAGGTATGGTAGGATGTGAATAAGCCTGTGCATATAGTGACGATGAAAGAGATATTGTCTCTAGAAGTATCATTTAAACCAGGTGATGTCACCGCATGTGTGGTAGGTGGAACTAAAGTGTTAACTGAGGCGTTTTGAGCAGGGCTAGTGGCTCTACAGTGAAATAAGGCAATAATTACTAACCAAAACAGCAATGGACAAAGCATATTGACGTTAGCGAGAGGCATGTGTAGGCAAGTGATCATAGGAGTCCAGTGAGTGGCTTCAGGCAGCTAGCGGGCCGGGGCTAGCAAAAGGGCCTTTGAGGGACGTCGCAACGGAAGAAAGTCTGTTGTGGCCCCCTCGTGCTGTTACAGCAGGGCTACGTGTGATAAACCAGGCCAATTGGCAAAATAGGTATAGTGGCCAAAGGATTTGTCCGATGGGCCTCTTAAGCTAACAGCCCGATGTGCGCTGGACAGCTAGCGGGCCGCGGCTAGCAGAGTAGCTGGTGGGCATTCAGGTGACGTTGCGACGCAGAGCCAGTTGAGAAAAGCCCCTCGGGCAAGTCACGTCGGTGGTCCAGTCGTGATGGGTCAGCGGGGGTCCAGGCCAGATGGCAAAATAGGTATTGTAGCAAAAGGAGTGGGGGTGCCGTTTTAATGAAAATGAAAATAGCAGATCCGTACCTCATTGGGTGAGGCGGGTTGCAGGAGAGTATATACAGTCCATAGATGGAATGTGATATTAAATATATACGAAAAAAACTAGTAAAAAACTATATGTACATGGGATAGGACGGGACAAGACAAAAACCCACGTCCGACTGCTACGCCATCTTGGAGAAAAAAATTAACCATAAACAATTAATGAACATGCACCTGTGGAACGGTCGTTAAGACACTAACATCTTACAGACGGTCGGCAATTAAGGTCACAGTTATGAAAACTTAGGACACTAAAGAGGCCTTTCTACTGACTCTGAAAAACACCAAAAGAAAGATGCCCAGGGTCCGTGAACGAGCCTTAGGCATGCAGCAAGGAGGCATGAGGACTGCAGATGTGGCCAGGGCAATAAATTGCAATGTCCGTACTGTGAGACGCCTAACACAGCGCTACAGGAACACCTGCACAGGATCGGTACATCCGAACACACCTGCGGGACAGATACAGGATGGCAACAACAACTGGGCGAGTTACACCAGGAATGCACAATCCCTCCATCAGTGCTCAGACTGTCCGCAATAGGTTGAGAGAGGCTGGACTGAGGGCTTGTAGGCCTGTTGTAAGGCAGGTCCTCACCAGACATCACCGGCAACAACGTCGCCTATGGGCACAAACCGATCGTCTCTGGACCAGACAGGACTGGCAAAAAGTGCTCTTCACTGACGAGTCGCGGTTTTGTCTCACCAGGGGTGATAGTCGGATTCGTGTTTATCGTCAAGCATTACACCAAGGCCTGTACTCTGGAGCGGGATCGATTTGGAGGTGGAGGTCTGGGGCGATGTGTCACAGCATCATCGGACTGAGCTTGTTGTCATTGCAGGCAATCTCAATGCTGTGCGTAACAGGGAAGACATCCTCCTCCCTCATGTGTTACCCTTCCTGCAGGCTCATCCTGACATGACCCTCCAGCATGACAATGCCACCAGCCATACTGCTCGTTCTGTGCGTGATTTCCTGCAAGACGGGAATGTCAGTGTTCTGCCATGGCCAGCGAAGAGCCCGGATCTCAATCCCATTGAGCACGTCTGGGACCTGTTGGATCGGAGGGTGAGGGCTAGGGCCATACCCCCCAGAAATGTCTGGGAACTTGCAGGTGCCTTGGTGGAAGAGTGGGGTAACATCTCACAGCAAGAACTGGCAAATATGGTACAGTCCATGAAGAGGAGATGCACTGCAGTACATTATGCAGCGTGTGGCCACACCAGATACTGACTGTTACTTTTGATTTTGACCCCCCCTTTGTTCAGGGACACATTATTCCATTTCTGTTAGTCACATGTCTGTGGAACTTGTTCAGTTTATGTCTCAGTTGTTGAATCTTGTTATGTTCAGTTTGCTGAAAATAAATGCAGTTGACAGTGAGAGGATGTTTTTTTCTTTCTGATTTTATATACATTAATCAGTTGGTGTGTGTAAGTGTGTGTGTGTGTGTGTGTGTGTGTGTGTGTGTGTGTGTGCTGCGGGTTTGAAGCTACGAACCCATAGGCTTGGCTCTCTCATCCCTTCTATGCTTTTGGGAGGGAGTGTGGACAATGAGCTTATCACAGCGGATGTAAGCAATGTCCCCACACGCGCTGGCAGCTTTCATGGCTGGGATAAGTTCTTTCCTCTTCTGGCACACAGGTTCAGGATATTCCTCATTGAGGAAGATATACATTTCTCTCAAGTTCTTTGCTCTTTCCAGAAACGCTACCTTGTCCTTGGACCTCAGGAAATTGACCACTAGCGGCATGGGCCTGTCACCTGGTCTGGTGATTGGTTTTGTAGTCCTGTGGGCATGCTCCAACTCAATCGTCCTGTGTTCCATTGTCAGTTTCTCCAAGATCATTTCCCTAACTTTGTTCTCCGTCCAGGTCTCATGTGGAGGTTCTGCAATTCTGTCCACAACGATGTTGTTCCGCCTTGATTCTCCCTCGAGAAAATCTGATTTCTCCATTATTGTTATCATGGATTCACATACAGAATTGATGTCCTCTCTCAATGATTACAGATTGCTGTCATTTTGCCGTTCTCCTGTTTAAACTCATCAGGCTGACCCCGGGAGAACTGCAAACTGTTCTTCAGGTCCTGGACCTCTCTGGTCAGTTTGTCCATTATTTTATTAGTTGACTCCTCCAGTATTTGAACAAAACACGAAGTTATTTTCTTGTTGTTGTAACAATTGCTTATAGAACTCACTTGTGATAGAGAGACACCACTGTCCCTAGCAGTACTCCCGTCGGCTTTGGTCTTTGTCATGGTAGCAAAGTAGGTTACTGCTCCTCCCAGTTTCAGACTAGGCAGATTGCAGGAGAGATTGAAAACAACAACAACAAACAGCAGGGATCTAGACAACCACAAACCTCGGACAATCCGTGGTCCCAGCCACAATGGCTAACTGCGTAGCGGGCTGCGTTCAAGCCCTCAAGAAAGCCCTGCTAGCTTGATAGGCAACTAGCTAGCAGCTAGGCTAGCTGCTACGCCAAACAGCTCCTCAGACCCGGGCCATGGTCGGCAGGATCATTGGACAGATAGTAGCAGTCCCAGCAACTGATGCCAACCGCATTGCGAGATCCAAACTCAAAAGGTAGCTAGTAACTAAACTTTTTCAATAGACTTTCAAAACAACAAATCGAGCTCTCCCTCATTCCACATTCAACAGGAAGTGATGAGAAAGAAAATCCCAATAACCTCAAACTTCTCATTGCCATTACCATCATTGGTCTTAGGCTACTACTCCTAATGGAGGTGCAATGTTATCACAATGGTACAAATTATTTAAAGGGTCCGGCTTTAAATGAAATTCTGCTTATACAGGCTTCATAAAGCCTTCATAGGCACTACATAAATGTGTTAAAGCATCTATAACCGTATGTCATGCTTTATAAAGGGTTCATAAATGTGCCATAATTGTGTGACAATCACCAATGTCAAATGTGACATAACCCACTATGTCGAATATGATATAAACATGTGCTTTATAAAGGGTGACGTTGTGTTGAAGGATGGCATACGCTCTAAAGTGATGTCATGTTAGTAACATTACACCTAATGTCGTTCCAAGAAACTTCCGCCCAAATGAGCAGAAGGTCTGGTAGACTAACGCATCAAACTTGGCCTTCATTAGTTAGGGTTAGGTTTACATTTTAAGATCAATTGTGTTAATGGGAAGGGTTTATCAATAATTATGACTTTTTGACTGTGTTCAGTAGTGACGATGACAAATACTTTACTCAGTAATGTCACTCCTATAGAATTTTATGGTCACTCCCACTAAGTCCAACTTTGAATGGTTGATATCCCAGGCTTATATGTGCTGTGTAGCCTGGGGATGACGCTACACCAAGAAACACTTACCTTGATGAAAGCCCCCAACCTAAAGAAATTGAAAGTGTCTTCTGCAACCAAGTTATATGTTCTTCAGAACACACAACAAAAACGAGCCATACTGTGCGGTGCTCCCAGTCAGGTCTTTGATACATTCACCCACTACCCCGCTGAAAGATCACCCACAAAATGTTGGCACCTTTGTAACAGCTTGTAATCAAGCCTTGTTCTCCAGCATGGAAACAGAAGAGGAATATCTCAGGTTGGACTATTCCAAATCATCTTGGTTCGGTCACACACACAAGCTTTGCAGGTCCATCAACCCATTTAATTACCTGTCACACACTACAGTAACCTGTGGATCATGAGAGAACCTTCATAAATCAGCAGAACGTTAACCTATTTATTGACAAATTATGTAGTGCCCTGTAATACTTAGTTTGACGTGAGACACCTTCGGTCATTCATAACACATACTCCGCACATTGACTCTGTACCGGTACCCCCTGTATATAGCCTTGCTACTGTTATTTTACTGCTGCTCTTTAATTATTTTTTTATTTTATACTTATCCGTTTTTACTTAACACTTATTTTTCTTAAAACTGCATTGTTGGTTTAAGGGCTTGTAAGTAAGCATTTCACTGTAAGGTCTACACCTGTTGTATTCGGCACATGTGACTGATACAATTTGATTTGATTTAAAGACTATATTGCATGACGCCATACTTAATTTAAAGGCAGACCCCTTTGGCCATTTATAACACATATATAAATGCCTTATATCATATGACGCTGTACTTACTATAAAGTTAGACCCATTTGGTCATTCATAACACATACATAAAGGCTTAATGATGTAAACACAAATATATTAACACTTATTATCACAGCTAAAACAAATAAACATTCAAGAGAATGTTTAAACCATACATTTCCTTTTATTTGTACATTTTTAAAACAATACAAATACATGAAGTTTCAAAAAGTCTGCCAATGCAATTACATTGAACATTACACAGGGCTGTGAATAGTGTAGCTTGTCCCTGAGCTGGTGGACAAATGGGTTGGTTCTTCCCTCTCTCCCTCCTGGAGGTACTGTATGTTGATTCCAACCTTAAAAGTAACAACAAAAGAAAGTTAGCAAGTGTGTTAGGAACTGCCTTTGCTACACTGTCTGGATAAGGGCATTTCTGTACTGCGCCAAAACTCTAAATGGGAATATTTATTTATTTTACTAGGCAGTTAAGAACAAATTCTTATTTTCAATGGCGGCCTACCAGGGAACAGTGGGTTAACTGCCTTGTTCAGAGGCAGAACGACAGATGTTTACCTTGTCAGCTCGGGGATTCGATCTGCAACCTTCCGGTTACTAGTCCAACGCTCTAACCACTAGGCTACCTGCCGCCCCATATGCGAAACTCCATTCAATTCATATTATTATATTACTCTTTCATTTACAAATCTCATTATGTGACTATGAGACATGGGGGATTTGTATTTAAGCTGAGCCTGTTAGCTAGCTACATTTCGGCTAGTTAGCAATTGCTGTGAAGTCCCGAAAATTACTTGAAATAACAGCTGAGGTAGCTACAGTATGTAATCTAACTCAACACTTTACTACAAACAAATTAAAATGACAATAAATATGGGGTAACTAACTTGTTTTGCCCCACTTCTGGCAGCACAAGTGGGGCATTTGATTTGCAAACTCATCACATGATAAGTGTCTCGTCAGCAACACTAAAAATGTACTTCCGGGCCACATAATTTCAAAAAGTTTCAACATAAAAGTCCCCACGTAATAGTAGAAAAATGTCAATAACCTTTCATGAAAAATTGTCTAAACATTAACAATGATTCATATTTGTTCATATTTCAGTGACATTTGCATAAAATTTGGGGTTTTAAACATGTTCCAAGGTCAAATAGGCTTTTTACTCCACCCATTCTATTGGCGGACGAATCACAATCACATTAACCAACAGTTATAAAGCATGACACATGGTTAGAGATGATTTGTATCACATTTATGTAGTGTTTATGAAGGCTTTATGTAGCCTTTATAAGCTGCACGTAATTTAAAGCGGGACCATTTAAAGTCATTAAGCTGCCATATTAGTTGATATAGAATGGGAATATGTACCCAAATACATTTTCTTCCAAAATGCCATGCCCAAATGCCACCTCAATTTAAGAACGACCCACTAGAGAAAAAACATATTTCTATATAAAGGTATTACATTAGTGCACACTCTTTCTCTCGATCTCTCTTTCCCTCTTTCTCGCACACACATTATTATTATTTTTTTTAAACATTTTAGTCATTTAGGCAATGCTCGCTCTTATGCAGAGCGATTTACAGTAGTGAGTGCACAAATTTTCGTACTGGGCAAAATCCTCTTTCTGCTGGTTCTACACAGAAGTAAGGGCTAAGATAATGTGTTGGAGCTGTACACTGCATCTGGCCCATTCTCTTCACTCAGACTGCCTTTGATTGTGATTCTGAAAAGATTTCCTGATAGAAGTCAATCATAATGGAATGTGCATGACATGCATTCAAAGTAAAACCCCAGAGAGGATAAAAATACTTATTCTACAACGTCTGCGGTCTAAATGAAAAAGTAAAGGAAGTACACAGTATCCTCAGTGTCAGCGAAAGGTGGGGGAAAAAACTATATTAACAGGCTCTGTTGTTTTATTCGTAACTATGTCATTACCAGTGATGTAAAGTACTATAAAGTACTACTTAAGTAGTTTTGGGGGGTATCTGTACTTTACTATTTATATTTTTGACAATTTTTACTTTTACTTCACTACACTCGTAAAGAAAATGATGTACTTTTTACTCCATATATTTTCCCTGACACGCTAAAGTACTCGTTACATTTTGAATGCTTAGCAGGACAGAAATGGTCCAATTCGCACACTTATCAAGAGAACATCCCTGGTCATGCCTACTGCCTCTGATCTGACAGACTCACTAAACACAAATGCTTTGTTTTTAAATGATGACCCTGGCTATCCGTAAGTAAATAAAAAAAAACAAGAAAATTGTGCCGTGTGGTTTGCTTAATATAAGGAATTTTAATTGATTCATACTTTTACTTTTGATACTTAAGTATATTTAAAACCAAATACTTTCAGACTTTTACTCAAGTAGTATTTTACTGGGTGACTTTCACTTGAGTCATTTTCTATTAAGTATCTTTACTTTTACTCAAGTATTAGAATGCAGTACTTTTTCCACCACTGGTCATTACAGTGTTTCTCAAATGGTTGAATTTTTCTCTATCACCACAGATTTTGTATATTTAAGCAATAAGGCATGGGGAGGTGTGGCATATGGCCAATATATCACGGGTAAGGGCTGTCTTACACACGATACAACAAGGAGTGCCTGGATACAGCCCTTAACCGTGTTATATTGGCCATACAGTATACCACAAACCCAAGAGGTGCCTTATTGCTTTTATAAACTGGATAGCAACGTACAGTAATTATAACAGTACAAATAAATTTTTTGTCATACCCGCGATATACCACGGCTTTCAAACAATCAGCATTCAGGGCTCGAACCACCCAGTTTATAAAATTGGTTGATGCATGTATCATGTGAGCAGGATAACGCGTTATGTAACATCTGAGCAGGATAACGCATTATCATTAGCTAACGCCCTTTAGGGTGAGCTGATTGGAGGACACACGGAAGCAGCGATTGGTTTGTGGACAGGTCAATCATGGTAGCTGTAAGGGCCCTTTTAACAGCTCCACCACAATAACAGACATCTTCTAACCTTTCTTTTAGGTCCGGGAGTGTGCAGCACCACTGGAATGAGATCTATTACTTTGTTGATCACCTGGCTCATAAATTCATAAGGTATAGTATTGCCTGGATTGTTACCCAGATACCACTACAAGTCCCAGAGAGCTCAATTCATGCATACTGGTCAGTAAGGATGTATCAATTCCAGTAAGGATATAAACAGACATGTTATTGCACAAAGTATTTGGACAAGACAGCAACATACATAAAGAGATTATGTCTGTCTGTCAACTGTGGAAATACCCTCCCATCTACATGTAACTGGCAAAATAAAGGAAACACCAACATAAAGTGTCTTAATAGGGCGTTGGGCCATAACAAGCCAGAACAGCTTCATTGCACCTTGACATAGAGTTCCAGACACTTGTAGAATCTATCGGAGAAACTCCATAATTTGGTGTTTTGTTGGCGGTGGTGGAAAACGCTGTCTTGGGCGCCATTTTCAGAATCTCCCATAAGCTTTCATTTGGGTTGTGATCTGGTGACTGAGATGGCCATGGCATATGGTTTACATTGTTTTCAAGCTCATCAAACCAGTCAGTGACCACTCGTGCCCTGTGGATGGGGGCATAGCCATTGTATCCAAAATAATGGCCTGCCCAGCATTATTATACATGACCCTAAGCATGTTCATTGCTTAATTAACTCAGGAACCACAACTGTGTGGAAACACCTGCTTTCAATATACATTGTGTCCCTTATTTACTCAAGTCTTTCCTGTATCTCTTTCTCTCTAGTCCTCAGCTGCGGATGTCCTTCATTGTATTTTCTACAGAGGGACGGATCCTGATGAAACTAACAGAAGACAGGCAAGACAAACTACTCACAACTAATACAGACAGGATATACACAATACACCACTTTTAATGATCTGCCCATTTTACTCATTGGTCAATCATTTTGTGGAGGGTACTGTGTGTCAATCTTTCTATTGCGGGGGTACTGCCCACATGATACACTGACGGTACCAATGGTATATATTGTGTTTGTGTGTGAGCAGGGAGAAGATTCGGGCAGGCCTTGAAGAGCTCAGCATGGTGCATCCTGGGGGAGATACTTTTATGCACAAAGGGTTCCAAAGGGTGAGTAATGGATTGGAGACCAGTAGCTGAAGGTAACTGGGCAACAGCTAGACGTCCTTCTGCAAAAATTACAACAATATATTTTTCTGTTCAAATAACCTTCTTTTCTATCTAAGGGTAAAAGCAGAAGACAAATAGCTGTCTCATATTGATCAATAAAGTATCCTTCTAAACATGATGCTTCTTCTATCTGCTCCTCCAGGCCAGTGAACAAATCTACTATGCTGGTGACAGTGAGTAGATTATTCTAGTTTTTTTGCACTTGGAATAAATCATTTGGGTAGAACTCTGGCTCTCTTTATGTCATAAGCAGGCACAAAACAGTACAAATAAAACCTATTGAACCCAATTCATGGTATCAGAGGTAATAGAATGAATTATCCAATTATTATCTTCAACTTCAGAGACAGATAGACAGTACAGTCTGGGTTCTGAGGAGATTTATTTTGTTCTGCTCTATTGTCTTGTAAGTAATTTGTCCTGGTCCATCAGGTTTCCGTACGGCCAGTGTCATCATTGCCTTGACAGATGGCGAACTGAGGGAGAATCAGTTTGATCTGGCAGAGAGAGAGGTGAGATACATATTGGTTTTGGACCTACAGTAATGGATGATCAATTGGCAATATCTACTGTATCTCTACACTCAGAGTGAGGAGAGTGCAAATAGCTAACCACATTCCACAGGATATTCCAGTCCTGGAAGAGTGGGTTCTCAGTACTCTGCTGCCAGTCATAATCTGCAATTATCATTATTAGAAATGCTGTTCTGTTAATACACTATATATTCAAAAGTATGTGGACACCCCTTCAAATTAGTGAATTCGGCTATTTCAGACAGGCACAAAAATCGAGCACACAGCCATGCAATCTCCATAGACAGAAATTGGCAGTAGAATGGCCTTACTGAAAAGCTCAGTGACTTTCAACGTGGCACTGTCAAAGGATGCCACCTTTCCAACAAGTCAGTTCATAAAATTTCTGCCCTGCTAGTGAGGCCCAAGTCAACTACTGTATAAGTGCTGTTATTGTGAAGTGGAAACGTCTAAGATCAACAGCGGCCCAGCTGTGAAGTGGTAGGCCACACAAGCTCACAGAACGGGACTGCCGAGTGCTGAAGCGCATAGCACGTAAAAATAGTTTTTCCTCGGTTGCAACACTCACTACAGAGTTCCAAACTGCCTCTGGAAGCAACGTCTGTACAAAACCTGTTAGTCGGGAGCTTCATGAAATGGGTTTCCATGGCCGAGCAGCCACACACAAGCCTAAGATCACCATGCACAATGCCAAGCATCGGCTGGAGTGGTGTAAAGCTTGGACTCTGGAGCAGTGGAAATGCTTTCTCTGGAGTGATGAATAACGCTTCCCCATCTGGCAGTCCGACGGACAAATCTGGGTTTGGCGGATGCCAGGAGAATGCTACCTGCCCCAATGCATACAGTAGTGCCAACTGTAAAGTTTGATGGAGGAGGAATAATGGTCTGGGGCAGTTTTCATGATTCGAGCTAGGCCCCTTAGGTCCAGTGAAGGGAAATCTTAACTCTACAGCATACAATGACATTCTAGACAATTACGTGCTTTCCAAACTTCGTGGCAACAGTTTGGGGAAGGCCCTTTCCTGTTTCAGCATAACAATGCCCCTGTGCACAAAGCGAGGTCCATACATATTGACGAGATCGGTGTTTAAGAACTTGACTGGCATGCACAGAGCCCTGACCTCAACCCCATCGAACACCTTTAAGATGAATTGGAACGCTGACTGCGAGCCAGGCCTAATCGCCCAACATCAGTGCCCGACCTCACGAACGCTCTTGTGACTGAATGGAAGCAAGTCCCTGCAGCAACGTTCCAACATCTAGTGTTACAGCAGCAAAACTCACCAAGACCCAAGAAGTCATCATGGGCTGTGGAAGAACACCCAAAGCACTCAGGGCTGTAACTACATATGAGGACACCAAGGTTTTTCGAATTTCAACAAACAAAACCCTTTTTTTTCTTTTTAGGAACTCAGTCAGAGTTAGAATAGTAGAATACACAAGGTGCAATTTCGAAACATAGTTGTGCATCAGCAGTTTTGCTCTTCATCATACATAATTCACTAGCTAGGTTTCCATTCAATTGGCATAAAAACAATCTGAGCATTTTTCGCCAGAGGAATTTCCATCAAATTTACTTGTTGCAGATAAAATGCTGTGCGGGATGATGTAGTGCGCATAAAATACCTTTTGCCATTAAATTCCCATGCACCGAATAAAAAATACAAGTTAATTGGGTTTCCATCGCATTTTCAACTCTACTGATGTTTTTTTTCTCCAAAAATGTAGTGTTATATAGTGAGTGTGCACACTCTGGTATTGGCACATGCACTCTAGCCAACAGCACCATCTGTACACTGTTGGCTAAAGCACAATTATAGCCTACATGATGAGATTATTATTATGGACAAAAGAGCGAGATCATTTATTTTTTGTCAAATGTCAGCCAAGCATTGATTATCATGTCACCAGAATAAGACCCTCGATATTTATTGGAAAGGAGCATCAAGCTCATACCTTGCACTTTCACCACCATCATCATTTATTTCATCTGTACCCTAATAAACTGTATGCTTTCACGATGAGTTGTAGTGGGAGGACCACACAACATGTCATCGCATGACTCCAAGTTTATTTTCGATATGATGGCTATTATATCAACATTTGCACATAAAAGCGTTTCCACCAAAAAGTTTCGCATAATACATTTTACAGACACAAAAAGTTCCCACATTGTCTAGCGTATTTTGTTTTGTCGACATTTGAAAAGTTTACAGAAAAATGTAGTGTTTCCATCAGGCCTGTAATGAAATCTTTTATCCGACATGTATTTTACATGCATAAAAAGGTTGGATGGAAACCTTGTTACTGACAGTCACTCAATTAGCCCATATCAGTAAAAAAATCGAATACATTGGTAAATTTGTCTAGTTAGTCTTACCAGCTATATAAACTAATTTGTTTACTTTTTGTTAATAAAATACTTTTTATGCTAACAGATCCCTCTGTACTTATTACATTATAGTTTTTAATCCTGGTGCTGAGTTAATGTGTAGCGGCTAATTGTATAGCTAATAGGCTATGTGTTTGTAGATAGACTAAGGTGAATGAACCTACAGCAGCCATGATAATGGCTGGAGTCATTTTTGCTTGTTTTTGCTGTTCTCCAAATAGCATTGTAGAGTTTTTAAACTGTATAAAAATTCAGTAAATGAGCTCTATCTTTCTTAAAATTCACCCTGTTCGGGGACCTCACTAAAACTCAGACTCTGGTTATGGCCATGAAAGCACAAGATTTAACCAAAGCAATCGATCGAGTGGACTGCTACAAAAATGCCTGCACCATTATAGACAGCAAACTCTGCTTTGGAGAAAACTTGGATATCTTTGTCTCCATGTGTCAGTCATGACTCATGACTAAATACCTGCACAAACTGAGATGGCTGTAGAAAATCCCCAAATCTGTCGTGCATGCCTTCCATAGATGCTTCATAGAATCAATGCTCATCCTATATGGAGACACCTTTATACACTGTGTTGTATTGGTTTTCTATATATCTAACTCCAGACATGAAGTTCTCTCCACTTTGGTAAATATAGAGTTATGAAATAACTTTCATGTCTATTTGTGTGGCCCTTTTGAAAACTAGGCCAGCCGATCGCGTCAACTGGGCGCCTCAGTCTACTGCGTGGGAGTAAAAGACTTCAATGAAACCCAGGTGAGCCACGTTCACATGTTTCTGTCGTGAGCAGGGGATTATTATTGTTATTACACTGTTATTGAATTAGAATTCTCCTCACTCCCTAGCTTTGGACAATAGCCGACAGCAAGGACCATGTCTTCCCTGTGAATGATGGCTTTGAGGCACTGCAAGGAGTCATTGATTCAGTAAGGGCAATGTTGTTGGGGTTGGTAGAATGATGCAAACACCTGTTCACTATTGTAAGGTATGTTTTCAACACTGTTGAAAGTATACCATGGTATACGGTTTACATACTTTCAACAGCTCTAACTCTTTTTGTGTTTCTCTTTTAATGTAATTATTTTTGTCATATCCAACTACGGTCTTGTCTCATCGCTGAAACTCTCCAATGAGCTCGGGAGAGGCGAAGGTCGAGACATGCGTCCTCCGAAACATGACCCGCCAAACCGTGCTCCTTAACACCCACCCCGCATAACCCGGAAGCCACTGTTCAACTGACAACCTAGGTCAGCCTGCAGGCACCCGGCCCGCCACAAGGAGTCACTAGAGCGCGATTAGCCAAGTAAAGCCCCCAGGTCAAACCCTCCCCTAAACCGGACGACGCTGGGCCAATTGTGCGCCGCCCTATGGGACTCCCGATCACGGCCGGTTGTGACACAGCCTGGGATCGAACCCGGGTCTGTAGTGACGCCTCAAGCACTGCAGTGCCTTAGACCGCTGTGCCACTCGGGAGGCCTCAACAGCTCTAACTCTAACAGATTTACGTTTCCAGCTGCTTCCCGCCTTCACCATTAACCATCACCTTCTCCCTCTCGTCCTCTCCCTCTCACTGTTTCTCTCTCTCTCGCTCTTCTCCCTTCACTCAGATCCTGAAGAGATCATGCATTGAGATATTGGCAGCAGAGCCCTCTAGTATCTGTGCAGGAGGTGAGTGGTGTATTAGCTCCTCTGTTGGAGCTCCAGAATAACCTATTTTAAACATAGAAAAACCTTGTATAAAATATGTTGAATTTGTACCTTGGAAACAACATCAGATATTCAACGTAATATTCTCAATAACTATAGACTAGGCAGCATCTCCTACTGGAGAGTTGATCTACTGTGCATTTGGAAAGTATTCCGACCCCTTGACTTTTTCCACTTTGTTACGTTACAGCCTTATTCAAAAATGTATAGAAAAATACACTACCGTTCAAAAGCTTGGGGTCACTTAGAAATGTCCTTGTTTTTTAAAGAAAAGCACATTTTTTGTCCATTAAAATAACACCCAATTGGTCAGAAATACAGTGTAGACATTGTTAATGTTGTAAATGACTATTGTAGCTGGAAACTGCAGATTTTTATGGAATATCTACATAGACGTACAGAGGCCCATTATCAGCAACCATCACTCCTGTGTTCCAATGGCACATTGTGTTAGCTAACCCAAGTTTATCATTTTAAAAGGCTAATTGATCATTAGAAAACCCTTTTGCAATTATGTTAGCACAGCTGAAAACTGTTGGGCTGATTAAAGAAGCAATACAACTGGCCTCCTTTAGACTAGGTGAGTATCTGGAGCATCACCATTTGTCGGTTCGATTACAGGCTCAAAATGGCCAGAAACAAAGAACTTTCTTCTGAAACTTGTCAGTCTAATCTTGTTCTGGGAAATGAAGGCCATTCCATGCGAGAAATTGCCAAGAAACTGAAGAGAAGTGGGAGGCCCTGGTGTACAACTGAGCAAGAGGACAAGTACATTCGTGTCTAGTTTGAGAAACAGACGCCTCACAAGTCCTCAACTGGCAGCTTCATTAAATAGTACCTGCAAAACACCAGTCTCAATGTCAAAAGTGAAGAGGCGCCCCCGGGATGCTGGCCTTCTAGGCAGAGTTCCTGTGTCCAGTGTCCGTGCTCTTTTGCCCATCTTAATCTTTTCTTTTTATTGGCCAGTTTGAGATATGTTTTTTTCTTTGCAACTCTGCCAAGAAGGCCAGCATCCCAGAGTCGCCTCTTCACTGTTGACGGTGAGACTGGTGTTTTGCAGGGGCCTCCCACTCCTCTTTCTATGCTGGTTAGAGCCAGTTTGTGCAGTTTTGTGAAGTTAGTAGTACACAGCGTTGTACGAGAACTTCAGTTTCTTGGCCAATTCTCGCATGGAATAGCCTTCATTTCTCAGAACAACAATAGACTGACGAGTTTCAGAAGAAAGTGCTTTGTTTCTGGCCATTTTGAGCCTGTAATTGAACCCACAAACGCTAATGCTCCAGATACTCACTCACCTAGTCTAAAGGCCATTTTTATTGCTTCTTTAAATCAGCACAACAGTTTTCAGCTGTGATAACATAATTGCAAAAGGGTTTTCTAATGATCAATTTGCCTTTTAAAATGATCAACTTGGATTAGCTAACACAACGTGTCATTGGAACACAGGAGTGATGGTTGCTGATAATTGGCCTCTGTATGCCTATGTAGATATTCCAGCTACAATAGTAATTACAACATTAATAATGTCAAAACTGCATATCTGATCAATTTGATGTTATTTTAATGGACCAAAAATTTTCAAAAACAAGGACATTTTTAAGTGACCTCAAACTTTTGAACAGTAGTGTATATATTTTTCTCATCAATCTACACACAATACCCCATAATGACATAGTGAAAACAGGTTTTTAGAAATTGTTGCTAATTTTTATCTATATATATATTTTAATTGGTTAAGAAGAAAAAACAGATACCTTATTCCCATAAGTATTCAGACCCTTTGCTATGAGACTCGACACTGAGCTCAGGTGCATCCTGTTTCCATTGATCATCCTTGAGATGTTTCTACAACTTGAATGGAGTCCACCTGTGGTAAATTCTATTGATTGGACATGATTTGGAAAGGCCCACAACTGTCTATATAAGGTCCCGCATGTCAGAGCAAAAACCAAGCCATGAGGTTGAAGGAATTGTCCGAATTGTGTCGAGACAGATTTTTTTATTTATTTAACCTTTATTTAACTAGGCAAGTGAGTTAAGAACAAATTCTTACTTACAATGACGGCCTACCCTGACCAAACCCGGACGACACTGGGCCAATTGTGCGCCGCCCTATGGGACTCCCAATCACGGCCGGATGTGATGCAGCCTGGATTCGAACCAGGGACTCTTGCACTGAGATGCAGTGCCTTAGACCGCTGCGCCACTCGGGAGCCTAAGGGTACCAAAAAAAACACACTGACAGAGATCCAGAGTTCCTCTGTGGAGATGGGAGAACCATCCAAAAGGACAACCATCTCTGCAGTGCTCCACCAATCAGGCCTTAATGGTAGAGTGGCCAGATGGAAGCCACTCCTCAGTAAAAGGCACATGGCAGCCCACTTGGAGTTTGCCAAAAGGCACCTGAAGACTTTTAGATCATGAGAAACAAGATTCTCTGGTCTGGTGAAACCAAGATTGAACTCTTTGGCCTGAATGCCAAGCGTGACGTCTGGAGGAAACTTGGCACCATCCCTATGGTGAAGCATGGTAGTGGCAGCATCAGGCTGTGTTTTTTTTTTCAGCGGCAGGGACAAGGAGACTGGTCAGGATCAAGTGAATGATGAATGGAGCAAAGTACAGAGAGATCCTTGATGAAAACCTACTCCAGTGCGCTCAGGACATCACACTGGGGCGAAGGTTCACCTCCAACAGGATAACGACCCTAAGCACACAGCCAAGACAACGCAGGAGTGGTCTCTGAATGTCCTTGAGTGGCCCAGCCAGATCACGGACTTGAACCCGATCGAACATCTCTGGACAGACCTGAAAAAACCTGTGCAGTGACACTCGCCATCCAACCTGACAGAGCTTGAGAGGATCTGCAGAGAAGAATGGGAGAAACTCCCCAAATACAGGTGTGCCAAGCTTGTAGCGTCATACCCAATAAGACTTTGGCGCCAGAGAAGATGGCTGATAACCAACAGTGTTTTTTGGTTAGTTTTTTCACATTGTTTGTCACTTATTTCATACATAATGTTGCTGCTACAGTCTCTTATGACAGAAAAAAGCTTCTGGAAATCAGAACAGTGATTACTCACCTTGAACTGGACGAAGAATTTCTCTTTAATGAGTCGGACGAGAGGGATTTACTCCAGACACCCGAACAGGCCCTCATCCCTGCCATTCGCAGGAGAAACAGACGGAAAAGATACCGCGGAAGGAGATCGGGTGCCTTGTGAGGATACGCCGACGAGTGGCTAATCTGCTGTTGCCATGCCTACTATTGGCCAACATACAATCGCTGGATAATAAATTGGACAAACTAAAAGCACGTATATCCTACCAACGGGACATTAAAAACTGTAATATCTTATGTTTCACCGAGTCGTGGCTGAAAGACAACATGAATAACATACAGCTGGCGGGTTATACACTCTATCGGCAGGATAGAACAGCAGCCTCTGGTAAGACAAGGGGAGGCAGTCCATGTATATTTGTAAACAACAGCTGGTACACAATATCTAAGTCTCAAGGTTTTGCTCGCCTGAGGTAGAGTATCTCATGATATGCTGTAGACCACACTTTCTACCTAGAGAGATATCATCTGTATTTTTCGTAGCTGTCTATATACCACCACAGACCGATACTGACACTAAGACCCACTCAATGAGCTGTATACCGCCGTCAGCAAACAGGACATCGCTAATCCAGAGGCGGCGCTCGTAGTGGCTGGGGACTTTAATACAGGGAAACTTAAATCCGTTTTACCAAATTTCTACCCAAATGTTAAATGTGCAACGAGAGGGAAAAAAACCTCTAGACCACCTTTACTCCACACACTGAGATGCATACAAAGCTCTCCCTCACCCTCCAGTTGGCAAATCTAATCATAATTCTATCCTCCTGATTCCTGCTTACAAACAACAATTAAAGGAGGACGCACCAGTGACTCTGTCAATAAAAAACTGGTCAGATGAAGCAGATGCTAAGCTGCAGGACTGTTTTGCTAGCACAGACTGGAATATGTTTTGGGATTCTTCCGATGGCATTGAGGAGTACACCACAATCGTCACTGGCTTCATCAATAAGTGTACCGATGACGTCGTCCCCACAGTGACTGTACGTACATACCCCAACCAGAAGCCATGGATTACAGGCAACATCCGCACTCAGCTAAAGGGTAGAGCAGTCGCTTTCAAGGAGCGGGACTCTAACCCAGAAGCTTATAAGAAATCCGGCTATGACCTCCGACGAACCATCAAACAAGCAAAGCATCAATACAGGACTAAGATCGAATCGTACTACACCGGCTCCAACGCACGTCGGGTGTGGCAGGGCTTGCAAACTATTACAGACTACAAAGGGAAGCACAGCCGAGAGCTGCCCAGTGACACAAGCCAACCAGACAAGCTAAATTACTTATATGCTCGCTTCGAGGCTAGTAACACTGAAGCATGCATGAGAGCATCAGCTGTTCTGGACGACTGTGTGATCACGCTCTCCGCAGCCGATGTGAGTAAGACCTTTAAACAGGTCAACATTCACAAGGCCGCAGGGCCAGACGGATTACCAGGATGTGTACTCCGAGCATGCGCTGACCAACTGGCAAGTGTCTTCACTGACATTTTCAACCTCTCCCTGTCTGAGTCTGTAATACCAACATGTTTCAAGCATACCGCCCCAACAGATCCACAGATGATGCAATCTCGATTGCACTCCATACTGCCCTTTCACACCTGGACAAAAGGAACACCTCTGTGAGAATGCTATTCATTGACTACAGCTCAGTGTTCAACACCATAGTGCCCTCAAAGCTCATCACTAAGCTAAGGACCCTGGGACTAAACACCTCCCTCTGCAACTGGATCCTGGACTTCCTGACGGGCCGCCCCCAGGTGGTAAGGGTAGGTAACAACACATCAGCCACGCCGATCCTCAACCTGGGGGCCCCTCAGGGGTGCGCGCTAAGTCCCCTCCTGTACTCTCTGTTCACTCATGACTGCAAGGCCAGGCATGACTCCAACACCATCATTAACTACTTAGGGAGTGGTGGGGTTCACGCGGTTCACACAAAACACATTTCACAGTGAAAACAAATCTCTTACCTTTTGAAGAACTTCTGCTGAGGGCTTCCCAAGTGTCCAACGAAGACATCCAATGGTTCTTTTGTTAGAAAAAGTCATTTATTATATCCATAAATCTCCGTTTGGTTGGCGCATTATGTTCATAAAATACAGCGTCCACTCGCCCATTGAACCGTGAAGAGAACTCGTTCAACCTATACCTAGAAACTTGTCCAAGAACAATCAAACATCATTGATAATGTATCCTTAGGAACACTTTTATGTATATTTACTATAATATTTCAACCGGATTATAAACTGGACGATAGGAAAGGAAAAAAACACAGCGCGCGCGACCCTGTGAACGCGCATCCTCTTCTGTTTACATCTGGTGACCAGTTCGAAATTCCTCTTCTATTACCATCCAGAGCATTCTAACATCATCAAACACTGTCTAGAGACTGTTGACATCCAGTGGAGGCAATAGGTACTGCAATCTTACTCCTATATATAGCTGTTTTCAATAGGGAGGGGTTCAAAATGAGGCAATGTGTCAATAACACTTTTTCCAGGACAGAAGTTCCTCGGGTTCTCGCCTGCTATATCCGTTCTGTTATACTCACAGACAATATTTTAACACTCTTAGAAACTTCAGAGTGTTTCCTATCCAATAGTACTAATTATGTGCATATCCTATTTTCTGGGCCTGAGTGGGAGGCATTTTACTTTGGGCACGCCAGACTCTCCAAAACCGTCACCTCGGGAGCCGCTCCCTAAGAAGTTAAGTTTGCAGATGACACAACAGTGATCACAAACAATGACGAGATAGCATATAGGGAGGAGATCAGAGACCTGTCCGTGTGGTGCCAGGACAACAGCCTCTCCCTGAACGTGATCAAGACTAAGGAGATGATTGTGGACTATAGGAAAAGGAGGACCGAGCACACCCCCATTCTCATCGACAGGGCTGTAGTGGAGCAGGTTGAGAGCTTCAAGTTCCTTGGTGTCCACATCACCAACAAACTAACATGGTCCAAGCACACCAAGACAGTCGTGAAGAGGGCACGACAAAACCTATTCCCCCTCAGGAGACTGAAAAGATTTGGCATGGGTCCTCAGATCCTCAAAAGGCTCTACAGCTGCACCATCGAGAGCATCCTGACTGGTTGCATCATTTCCTGGTATGGCAACTGTTTGGCCTGTGACCGCAAGGCATTACAGAGGGTAGTGCGTACGCCCAGTACCCCCCCCCCCCATTTATAACATTTTTCACACACGTTTTTCTGTATTTTTTGGTTGTTATTGTGTCTCTCACTGTTCAAATAAACCTACCACAAAAATTATAGACTGATCATTTCTTTGTCAGTGGGCAAACGTACAAAATCAGCAGGGGATCAAATACTTTTTTCCCTCACTGTATGCATAAGTCACTTAAATAACTCTACCTACAGTACATGTATATAATACCTCAATTACCTTGACTAACCGGTGCCCCCACACATTGACTCTGTACCGGTACCCATTTCTTTATTTTATTTTTTGCTGTTGTTTTTTTCTTAAAACTGCATTGCTGGTTGATTAAAGGCTCGTAAGTAAGCATTTCACTGTAAGGTCTACACCTGTTGTATTCGGCGCATGTGACAAATAACTTTTGATTTGATTTGACTTGAGCCTGTAATCGCTGCCAAAGGTGCTTCAACAAAGTACTGAGTAAAGGGTCTGAATACTTACGTAAATGTGATATTTTTGTTTTTATTTGCACTAATTTGAAGAAAAAAAAATATGTTTTTGCTTTGTCATTATGGGGTATTGTGTTCAGATTGATGAGGAAAACAAACTATTTAATCAATTTTAGAATAAGGCTGTAACGTATCAAAATGTGGGGAAAAGTCAAGTGGTCTGAATACCTTCCAAATGCGCTGTCACTACAGCTATCCCTTCAGTCTCCCATCCAGGGCTTTAACCAAACCCAGCCCTGCTTAGCGTTGATATTTGACTATAACCATGTGTTATCATGAGAATGATTGTTGAGAAATCTCTACTTAATAGATTCACTGTTGCTATCGAAGTCATTTCAAAGGGTAGGTTCTACAGAGCAAATTATATGTAACCATATTTAGGCCTACAGTTTATAGCATTTGGGAAGTCATCAACAGCTTTTGTTTAAATTCAAAAAATAGACAATACATATAGGCCTAGGGTTTCAAGCTTATAAAAGTTAAATAAATAACATAAGCAGATTAAGCCAGTGGCTCAGATTGAACTATCCAAGTAATAGATACATCTCCTTTAAATGTTTATATTTGGTTGCATTGTCAACCAAACACAATTCAATATTACTTTTGTAAGACAGTGAATAGCTTAATGTTAAGGGTATCGTACAAACTAATGTAACAGTGTTTATTCAAACTTAAAATTTGTAACACATCCATTGCCACATTTTGAGGTTCCTGTAAAATTCCTTCTTATGTGCATGTTCAGGGTCACAGTTCTGTGGAAATCTTCACAATGGCTACAGTAATCTGAACAGATTCTCATATAGCATTGATCACTTGCACCATGTAGTTTAATGTAATCTCACTTGCAATCCAGGTCAGTTGGTTGTGCAATTAGTTGAAGCACATTGATAACACATTAAGTTGTTGTATAAATAAACAAAATATCTGACATTGTATTCCCATTTAAATGTTGTTGTGCTTTTAAATGGTTGAAAGCGCATTGATAACACATTTAGGTGACAACTAAACCAGAAATCTGACATTGATTTTCCATTGGAATTTAGTTGTGCTTTTAGATGGTTGAAAGCATAGTGATAACACATTGGGAATTCAACAAACGTTTGGCTTTGTCTTTTTGAGTGGGTGAAAATAGTTTAGAATCTCATTAATCAATGCATCTATCAAATATTACCCAATTATCCACGTTGAAATGACGTGGTGTGCCCAGTGGGATGTATCATTATGGATGATTGGGGAGCTTTTGGCCTCAGGAAATAAGGATTTGAAAATATTATTATCATCTGTAATTCCACTTTACTTATGTTTATCAAGGTGAACAGATGGCATTGATGATTGTTCTCTCCCTTTCATCCTGCCTTAGAGTCCTTCCAGGTGGTAGTGAAAGGAAATGGTTTCTCACATGCCCGCGAGGTGGGGAAGGTCCTTTGTAGCTTCCGCATCAACGACACTCTCACTTTGAGTAAGTGGAAGTTACGGTACCTACAATTTACCGACCGTTAACCTTAATGAATCCCATCAGTAACACCCCTGTTCTGAATGAGCTGGAAAGAATCTCTAACTTTCACACGAGGTTCTGAATGCAGGGTAATGAGGCTTAGAAAGAGATTTGTTTCAGCAATGTCACAGTGAGTTGGCTGTTATTGACTGTGACTGCGAAACAGGAAAATACAAAAGAGAAGGATTTCAAACATCCTGAACGAAAGAACCTAAAGGAATGAACCTGAGAGAAAGCTCATTAGATCAAACAGGCACCAGTTGGGTTCTCAAGACAATTTCTGTCTGTCTTCTGTTCCTTACCTAACCATTTCATTGGGTCAACGTAGAACAGCAGTATCCCACAAAGTGCCCTACACATGACAGAACATTGGACATTGGACCAAGAAAGGACTTCTTTGCACTTGTGGCACAAAGATTTTGATGCAAAAGATTACCCTCGCTCCAAAGCTGCAAACCACTGTCTGGTTGCAAATTCCACACCAATGGAGTCGGCAGCAGTGCACAAACAGATCTGAGTTGGAGATGTAATATGATTTCTTTGTTCCTTTCACTCATCCAAAACGGATCTAGCACATCTGCTGTAGGCTCAGTGTCTCTGATAAGCTAGGTAGAAGGCTCTCTAAAGCTTTAAGGGCAAGGGCTTATTTCATCTAGAATCTCCAAAAGTTCCATGGATCAGGGACTTGCAATAATATCCTTTGACAAGCAATATTCAGTAGAGAGAAGTCCAATTCTTTATACTGAAGAAACAGTTCTGCATTCTTCCCTGAGGCATTACGTGAAATGGGGCTAGGTTTACTTTAGCCACAAGCAAGAGGGGGTTATAGCATGCCCACTGTTATTACAAATCCTAATGATTTCTGGTCTGTCCTTCCTCACTCCCCTACACACACACACACACACACCCACACCCACACAAAAACACACACACACGCGGGCACACGCACGCGCCCTCACTTTACTTCATCTGGTTGAATACTTAAGGCTTCTCAGATGTACAGAAGGAATGTGGATCTTATGTGCCATATGCACACACTGGATGTTCTCTCGGCCAGGGTAAATAAACCACACTCACTCTGAAGGATTTCAGTTGCTTCATTTTCCACAAGTAAAGGGCCACAAAGACAATAACAAAGAAAGGAATTTTTACAATTTGTCAAAGTATTTCAATTTCAACTATAGTCTTTGAAGCACTCTATGATCTACAACTATTTGAAACTATGATACTTTAACTAAGATAAATAGTTAAATTAATAGCACCGTTTGGTAATGAATTAGCTACTGTACTGTATTTTGTTGATTTTATTTTAGATTTTATTTCCATGCACCTCTAGCTGGATGCATAGCTACTGTATAGGATTGATAATGAGTCACATTATCCACAATATTAGGTATTCTTATACACACATAATACAATGCATTCTCTTCTATAATCCCATAGTGAAAAGACCATTGGTCGTGAGAGACACCTACCTGCTGTGTCCAGCTCCAGTATTGGAGGAGGAGGGGACGTAAGTGACTGTTTAACTCTCACATCCTCACTGCTTTAATTGAAGCATGCCAAACCCAACTCATGAAACGCTAAGATAAACATTTATATAATTGTACATACCCATTACTCACAATTACATCTCCTTTGCTTTCAAGACATATTTTCTCAGAAAAGCAGTCGGTCTCTGAAATGAAAACAGAGATGTGTTGAAGGAGATATTAGAGCAAAATATACAAACAGTGCAAACAGTCACCTCACCCCTCACCTTCCTCTCACCTCCATCAGGGCAGCTACCCTCCACGTCAGTATGAACAATGGTCTGAGTTTCATATCTAGTTCTGTCACCATCACCTCTGTCAGCTGTGTAAGTATCAACCCCTCACCACTTCTCTACAGTGTTGTGCTTCTAATTGTTTGGCTCATTTTAGTACTGTACTCTTCCGTGTCTATTTCTGGGAGGTAAAATAGCTTGTGTTCAAGCACAGATTTTAGTTTACATACACCAGGTTCTGACCTTATTTCCTCTCTCGGCCTCCCCCAGTCTGACGGGACGTTCTTGGCCATAGCTCTGCTCATCCTGCTACTCCTCCTGACGCTGGCTCTGCTCTGGTGGTTCTGGCCTCTCTGCTGCACAGTGGTACGTAAGCCATCTTGTCCCAATGAAGGTCCATGAGGAGATACTTTTTGTAATCATTTCATGAAGTGTGTGTGTGCATTAGGATATTGCAGTACGCAGCAGTATTCGTTCATGAGATTGTTTCATCTACAGTACCTCTAAAAACAAACATACAAAAAATTTATATAGTCGCTATTTAAAGTCTACACACCCCTATGCACAGTCTTCATGTTTTGCTGCCTTAAAATTACATCTAAAAAGGGATAAAATTGTATATTTTTACACACCCCAGAGTTAATACTGGCATCCATTACAGCTGTGTATCATTTTGAATAAGATTCTACCAACTTTGCACATCTCTTAGGACAACATACACCGAGCATACCAGTCCCTGCCGGTGACAAGCGTACACATAACATGATGTTGCCACCACAATACTTGAAAAAAAGAGGATCAACAACATTGCATTCACTCCACATTACTGGCCTGTATGAAAAAGTGAAAAGAAGGACGACTATGTTAAAAAATCCATTACATATAATCCATTTTGTTTTCAATAAGGCTGTTAAGTAATACTGCATGACAATACAGCAAATAAACCCTCTGTAAAGACCGTGCAAGGGGTGTCCTGTAGACACAGTAGGCACTGTAGGTAACACTCTGTCATCAAACCACTCTCTCATTATCACCCTCTCAAATTCTAACTAATTTCCTGTACCCCAGCAGAGACGCTGCCATGTACAGTATGCCGATGGAAAACATCATTTTTCATGATTATGATTCAGTTTCTTTTTACATCTTTGCAGATCATCCATGAGCCTCCACCTCCGGTACTGGAGGACAGCTCAGTAAGTACATCTTGTAGTCTTATATACTTTGTTTCTAGACCTTGTAGAGTTGAAACATCACTATCATACCCTGTTATAAGGCTCTCTGTGTCTCTCTCTGTCTCCTGTTGTCTGGTCTGAAACCGCTAGCTGTCTCTGCCTCAAAGGGCTCTGAACCTGCAGGAGCATAATAGGGATTAGATAGAGCTATTGACTCACAGCTGTCATTTTCCATTTTAACCCGACAGAAGCAGACGTTCAGCATTGAGGCATCGCTGTCATCAATCAGAACAACATGAGTTGGTTTCAAAATATAGCAGGGCATAGGGACTGGTACACGAGGAGGGTACCCACTCGGCACACACTGGTTGAATCAACGTTGTTTCCATGTCATTACAATGAAGTTGCATTGAACCAACGTGGAATAGACGTTGAATTGACGTGTGTGCCCAGTGGGTAGTTATGGAAGATAATACAGAGGCAACACAAAAAGGCATGGTCAGGCTAAATGAGGTTTCTCTGTCTCTCTCGCTCACACTCACACACACACACAAACTAAACTCCCTTCTTTACCTAAAGAACTCACACCGGTAAAAAAAAAAAACCACAGGCTCAGTCAATCACCCAAGGCTCTGACCTGTACAGCACCATTTCAGTCCTCTGTAGCTCAGTTTGTAGAGAATGGCGCTTGCAACGTCAGAATAGTGGGTTGGATTTCCAGAACCACCTGTACGCAAAATGTATGCATGCATGACTCTAAGTCACTTTGGAAAAAAGTGGCAAATATGATTATATACACTGCTCAAAAAAATAAAGGGAACACTAAAATAACACATCATAGATCTGAATGAATGAAATAATCTTATTAAATACTTTTTTCTTTACATAGTTGAATATGCTGACAACAAAATCACACAAAAATTATCAATGGATATCAAATTTATCAACCCATGGATGTCTGGATTTGGAGTCACACTCAAAATTAAAGTGGAAAACCACACTACAGGCTGATCCAACTTTGATGTAATGTCCTTAAAACAAGTCAAAATGAGGCTCAGTAGTGTGTGTGGCCTCCACGTGCCTGAATGACCTCCCTACAACGCCTGGCATGCTCCTGATGAGGTGGCGGATGGTCTCCTGAGGGATCTTCTCCCAGACCTGGACTAAAGCATCCGCCAACTCCTGGACAGTCTGTGGTGCAACGTGGCGTTGGTGGATGGAGCGAGACATGATGTCCCAGATGTGCTCAATTGGATTCAGGTCTGGGGAACGGGCGGGCCAGTCCTTAGCATCAATGCCTTCCTCTTGCAGGAACTGCTGACACACTCCAGCCACATGAGGTCTAGCATTGTCTTGCATTAGGAGGAACCCAGGGCCAACCGCACCAGCATATGGTCTCACAAGGGGTCTGAGGATCTCATCTCGGTACCTAATGGCAGTCAGGCTACCTCTGGCGAGCACATGGAGGGCTGTGCGGCCCCCCAAAGAAATGCCACCCCACACCATGACTGACCCACCGCCAAACCGGTCATGCTGGAGGATGTTGCAGGCAGCAGAACGTTCTCCACGGCGTCTCCAGACTCTGTCACGTCTGTCACGTGCTCAGTGTGAACCTGCTTTCATCTGTGAAGAGCACAGGGCGCCAGTGGCGAATTTGCCAATCTTGGTGTTCTCTGGCAAATGCCAAACGTCCTGCACGGTGTTGGGCTGTAAGCACAACCCCCACCTGTGGACGTTGGGCCCTCATACCACCCTCATGGAGTCTGTTTCTGACCGTTTGAGCAGACACATGCACATTTGTGGCCTGCTGGAGGTCATTTTGCAGGGCTCTGGCAGTGCTCCTCCTTGCACAAAGGCGGAGGTAGTGGTCCTGCTGCTGGGTTGTTGCCCTCCTACGGCCTCCTCCACGTCTCCTGATGTACTGGCCTGTCTCCTGGTAGCGCCTCCATGCTCTGGACACTACGCTGACAGACACAGCAAACCTTCTTGCCACAGCTCGCATTGATGTGCCATCCTGGATGAGCTGCACTACCTGAGCCACTTGTGTGGGTTGTAGACTCCGTCTCATGCTACCACTAGAGTGAAAGCACCGCCAGCATTCAAAAGTGACCAAAACATCAGCCAGGAAGCATAGGAACTGAGAAGTGGTCTGTGGTCACCACCTTCAGAACCACTCCTTTATTGGGGGTGTCTTGCTAATTGCCTATAATTTCCACCTGTTGTCTATTCCATTTGCACAACAGCATGTGAAATTTATTGTCAATCAGTGTTGCTTCCTAAGTGGACAGTTTCACAGAAGTGTGATTGACTTGGAGTTACATTGTGTTGTTTAAGTGTTCCCTTTATTTTTTTGAGCAGTGTATATATCTGCATGTAGACTGCCAACCAAAATACTGACTGGACTGCAGCTGTAGGTGAGAGGGGCAATGCAGCCAGGACCTGACAGGGCAGATTGTCTGATCTTATTCCAGATGGATGGAGTTGTTTTTGACTTTCTGTCTGGTAAACTGGATAGCAGCCCAGCTCTTTAGGTAGAGAGAGGAGTTTAGTCATGCTACAAGTTTGCTACAAGTTTAATTACTGTATACTGTAACTATTTTCAGGCTCTTAGATGTGGCTGCAGTTTCTAACAGGGGGACTCCATGGTCACACACCACAGGGATGCCATGCTACATACAGTACCAATCAATAGAGTGGACACACCTACTCATTCAATGGTTTTTCTTTATTTTTACTATTATTCTACAATGTAGAAAATAGCAAAAATAAAGGAAAACCCTTAGGTGTGTCCAAACTTTTGACTGGTACTGTATATATTTGTGAGACTTGGTTGAACTTGACCAGGACATAAAGTTTAGCATGGCCTCTGACTTGCTTGTTTGCAACAATATCACTGATTGAGTTGAAGGCATCTGATATCGTGAACATTATAGGGCAAGGGTACCATATGAGGGATCTCTTTTTCTTCTATTGTAAGGACGAGGACGAGGACGGGTATCCCAAGAAGAGGTGGCCCACTGTTGATGCCTCATACTACGGTGGCCGAGGTGTGGGTGGCATCAAGAGAATGGAGGTGAGAAAGACATGCACTGACTGTTGTGCCCAGACTGCTGTGCCCTTCATCCAATTACGGCTCAGCTCTGCTCATTATATTATCATTCCCCTGCTACTGACTGTTGTTGCCTGTCCCTGTTCAGGTCCGCTGGGGCGACAAGGGTTCCACTGAGGAGGGGGCCAAACTAGAGAAAGCCAAGAATGCCCGTGTCAAGATGCCAGAGCAGGAGTTTGACATGGCACCAACACGCACTCTCAACAACGGCATGCACAAACCCATCAGTCCCCAGAAATGGTACTCCCCTATAAAGGTACTGTTCCCTTTATGTTAGGTAGCCAGGCCCAGTTCCTGATCAAATGTGGTTGTTTTCCAACTTAAGACCCATTTCGGCCTGTTGTCACACAGCAAACCCATGGAAGAGATGTTGGTAAATACACTATATATACACAAGTATGTGAACACCCCTTCAAATTAATGGATTTGGATATTTCAGCCACACACGTTGCTGACAGCTGTATAAAATCGCGCACACAGCCATGCAATCTCCATAGACAAACATTGGCAGTAGAATTCAGTAGAGCTCAGAGACTTTCAACGTGGCACCGTCCTCGGACGCCACTTTTCCAACAAGTCAGTCAAATGTTTGCCCTGCTAGAGCTGCCCCGGTCAACTGTAAGTGCTGTTATTGTGAACTGGAAACGTCTAGGAGCAGCAACGGCTCAGCCGCGAAGTGATAGGCCACACAAGCTCACAGAATGGGACCGCCGAGTGCTGAAGCATCTGTCCTCGGTTGCAACACTCACTACCGAGTTTCAAACTGCCTCTGAAAGCAACGTCAGCACAATTACTGTGTGTCGGGAGCTTAATGAAATGGGTTTCCATGGCCGAATAGCCGCACACAAGCCTAAGATCACCATGCGCAATGCCAAGCGTCGGGTGGAGTGGTGTAAAGCTTGCCGCCATTGGACTCTGGAGCAGTGGAAACGCATTCTCTGGAATGTTGAATCAAGCTTTCCCATCCGGCAGTCTGACAGACTAATCTGGGTTTGGCGGATGCCAGGAGAACGCTACCTGCCCCAATGCATAGTGCCAACCGTAAAGTTTGGTGGAGGATGAATAATGGTCTGGGGCTGTTTTTCATGGTTTGGGCTAGGCCCCTTAGTTCCAGTGAAGGGAAATCTTAACGCTACAGGATACAGCATATAGACAATTCTGTGCTTCCAACTTTGTGGCAAGAGTCTGAGGAAGACCCTTTCCTGTTTCAGCATGACAAAGCCCCCGTGCAAAAAGTGAGGTCTATTCAGAAATGGTTTGTCGAGATCTGTGTGGAAGAACTTGACTGGCCTGCACAGAGCCCTGAACTCAACCCCATCGAACACCTTTGGGATGAATTGGAACGCCGACTGAGACCCAGGCCAATGTCAGTGCCCAACCTCACTAATGATCTTGTGGCTGAATGGAAGCAAGTCCCCGTAGCATTGTTCTTCCCAGTAGAGTGGAGGCTGTTATAGCTGCAAAGGGGGGTCTCCATACTAATGCCCATGATTTTGAAATTAGATGTTCAACGAGCAGGTGTCCACATACTTTTTGTCATGTAGTGTATAAATTATATTTGCCAAAATTATTAAAAGTGCAGAGAATCTAAACGATTTGTTAATTCTAAGTTTAATTTTTTTGGTTGAAAAAATAAAAACATTTATTTTCATGTAGTAGGATGCCGACATTAGCATTCCCATAGACTCAACATAGATGGTTAGTTATCTAGCGTAATTACACTGTATCTAATAGTCGTTATCCACAAAAGCTATTTCCATTTTCAATCAAAGAGCAATACAAAAGACATGTTGTTAGACACAGAATAACATTGACAACTTACAGAAACAATGCAGAAATATTTTAATAAGACAATCTGTTGTTCCACAAAGCTAACTTGCCATGACTATGGGGAATGCTAATTATGCTAAGAGCATTTATAAGGACACTGCTGACCTCCAAAAAGATTAACCAAAATCCAAAACTAACTCTTACCTTAATCAAAACCCTGACCTAATTTTAACCAATTCTGAAATTAAATATTGGTTTGCAGGTCAGGAATGTCTGGATAGCCTTTTCTTAACGCTTCATCAGCTTCTGAGTGCTATTACTACGTAAAACCAAACAAGTTTACATTTTTCAATAATTTTCCTCACCAGATATTTACCATATATTTCCAATTCTGTGTGCATTAAATATTTTTGATAAATGTAATTTACATTTACCATCACCAGCAGTGTCAATGAGCAGGAAGTTGAAAAACAACAGCAACAAATTGGATACACCCTTGTTGCCAGGTTGCGTAAGGTGGATACCATAAAAGGTACAATTTATAGTTGAGTAGTGGAATAACAAGAACAAAATTGCAGTACCTTCCTATCGAAATACAAGTGCAATCATATGCACTCTACACTCCATGGAAAAGATAAAAAAAGTTCACATTTCTTGTAATTGAGTGGGGCAATAACAATAACAAAATTGCAGTACCTTCCACTCACATACACACGCAATCATATGCACTCTAAATTCCATTACCTCCAAAGAAATGTCTATGATCAAAACAATTCTTAGTTAGTTGCAGTGTTCCTGTAGCGTCAACATTTCCAGGAAGTTTGTTTCATAACGTCTCAGTCAGCTGGATGAGCCGTAATATGAACCAGACATGAACTGAGCCGACCTTGGGAAGACAAAATCTGCATAGAAGAGGGGAGCTGGTGCTAGTCCCAACCCAATACATTCCTTCCCCTTTATCTCTACCTACCCTCCTCCCTGACTGGTATGACGTGGAGGGACACAGCTTTCCATGGACAAAGAGCACCAGACAGACAGACACAGACACCTACCCTTCTCCCTGACTATTATGATGTCGAGGGACACAGCCTTCCATGGACAAAGAATGCCAGGCAGACAGACACAGTCCGACTGATCAACAGACCTGTATACTATACCATATACAGTATAGAAACAAAGCACAGCAGAGTAAAGCAACTGACATGCAACCACACAGTCAATATTATTGGTATTATCATGTTGTTTGTGTATTATGTAATGTTCTTCTCTTCCCTTTACTGTGCCTGTCTTTGTTCAGGGCAAGCTGGATGCTCTGTGGGTGTTCCTGAGGAAAGGCTATGATAGGGTGTCTGTGATGAGACCCCATCCTGGAGACAAGGTAAGACACGAAGACAAACAGCATAGAGAAAGACACGTCCAACACAAGCTACCTGCTGTCAATGTATATCCTTGCATCAGCCCATACAGTGCAGAGTCATGGAAAGCCCTTTTAGCAACTCAATAAGAAAGCCAGTGTGTGACTGATGCTTACCTATAGAGCAGAGAAGGATAGCTTACAGGGGATTTTCTTTCAAAGCTCTTCTATGGGATCATAAGGCCCACTGGCCCAGCACCTCAATATGCTGTTATGCAAGAGAAGCAGAAAAAATACAATCAGAGGAAACAGTTGAAATCAGCAGTTGAAAAAATGTAAAAGTGTTTCCCCGCCCCTGCTTTGGTGAAAAGTTGAGGGATGGTTATGGAGAAGTGTAACCACTCAAATTCATAGACAGAGCAATGAACTATCCATTATATCAAAATGATAGTTTTAACCATGTTCTGAGGCTATATAGCGTGTGTTTACATTTACTTCGTTTACAAACAGAGTAAAACAAGCTTATATTTTGGGTTCTGATGGGGTACGACAGAACTAAGCTCATGAGGGATTTATTTTCTTAAAGAATCAATGGGTACATATAAAACATTTATGTGACAAAAATGAATGTAGCAACAACAGACTGCTCCTCAAGAGAAAGAAGAACTCAAACTCCTGGAAAAGTGAGTGAAATAGGAAGGTCTGGAGCCAAGACCACATCCTGAGGAACAAAGCAGACAGCATGGAAAATAGAGAGGGGCTTGGCTTCAGTCTACCATCTTCCTTTTTTATTCTCTTTTTGCACTTAGTTTTTTTTCGCGTTGATTCTTCCAGAACCTTTAGAATATTTTTTTTTCATCTAAACTATTCCACCAGGCAGCTGAGGAGAGTGGGCATTTTCATTACCTCCCTACACACTCATCACGTTGGCAGTTTTGAACGACAATTAAGTCCCTAAATTCGTTAAAACTGCTTTTGAATGCCCTCACTGCTCATTTCTTCATTAAATAATATTAAAACCTAATATTTGAAACCATTTCAAGCCAGGCAGTAAATCATAGAGCAAAAAAGTTGCAGCTGTTAGTCATTATAACAGTGCACAGACAGAGTGGCTGCGAGAAAGGCACAAAGTAACCTGGCATATACAGGCTGAGGCGCTAATACTGTATTGCTCCAACCTGAAGGAATGTGTTCTAATCTGCTGAAGCCATTAAGGTTAGATGACTACCCACATCTCCACCTTCCTGTAACTCTAGCCTAGCTGTGAGTTTTATTTTTATATGGTCTCAATGACAGATGTGGATAGGAGGATGGAGCAAACCATCCACATAAGTCCCCCTCTTCCCATCTTTCAGAAGCTGTTGCTACCTCAGTAAATCTCCTTTGACATTTATAGCTAAGCAGAAGACAAGATGGAGTCGGCACATTATTCCGAAAGGAAATCAATAAATGAAATTAGAGATTGGTCGTATTCCCTTCCGATCCTATTTGAATGGAGACGCTAAGATCTATAAATCCCCTTTGCATGGAAACGTTATAAAATAATTCAGAGATGTGCAATATACACCAATGCATCAGTAAAGCTCTGATGACTGCCTCTGATTGCACTCTTCCCTGTTGTATCCCTCTCTCCTAACTTACAGGGCAGGTGCATTAGCTTCACCCGGGTGAAAGCCTACCCTGCTCCTCGTTATCCAGTCTACCACCAGCCCTCCACGGCCATCTACAGTCTGCCTCACACCTACAGTCACCCTTCCTCACACAGCACCCTCTCCCACATGCCCCCCNCCCTCCCCCACACCCGTCTGACCAATGCCTGTGAGGAAAGAGAAGAGAAGGGCAAAAGCATCTGTCAAAGAACGGTTAGTGCTATCCGGGGTCCATGGGACGTCCCTACCCTAAACCCTACCCTTAACCATAACCCTTACAATTTTAAATGTCAACTTCAATGGGGTGACGTCAGAGTTGGACATCCCAAGGACCCAGATAGCAAGGACCGTCAAAGAACTGAGCAGCATGGACCCTGAAGGCCCCTGAATACTGTGCCTTTCTCTCCTTCTCCACCAATCGAAACCACTACCAACAGATGGACAGGCAGGACAGCAAGCTCAACTCTAGTCATCAGAAATGCTTTCTACTTTACTCAGAGTATCATAGAGAAGCTGAGCAATTGATCTGTGAAACAAAGTTCCATTCGATTTTTCATGTGCTCTATTCCAACTGACCAGGACCTTGGGCATCCTTTCATATACTGTAGCTAGCTACAGGTAGTGCAAGACTTTGAGTATGGCTCACGGGACTACAGTGAAAATAATATCAACACTTTACTGCTTTGCAGAAAAATGCAATCTTTAGCAGAAGGGATACACTTACATATTTCATAAGTTAAAAGATCAATGGCTCAGATTTGAACTGAAATGTGTCTTTTATGTGTTATATAGGTAAATATTACATGCTGATTGATAAAAATAGATGTGTATTTTTGATTAATTAATGACAGACACATTGGCAAAACACATTGGCAAAGACAAACATCTCTGACTGGGGAAGAACAGATGACTTGGTTTACTTGCTTACACAGAGATCATGAAAAGAGTTTTTAAAGCAAAACTAATGGACTGTGGACTGTGGCAGAGTCTTAAAGGCACAATATGGGATTTCAACAGCCGGACCCTGCTACTTGAGCTGATGGATGGAGCTGATGGATATTTTTAAGCTTTACATTGTTTACAAAAAAAAGAGTAATAACCTTAGATATTGGGGTATGATAGGGTAAGACAGTTGTACTAAGCTCATAAGTCATTATTATAATTTATGTAATTAATTAAAATGAATGACCATTGAAAATCATCAAATCTGACAGATTGTGCCTTTAAACTCAGCAGGGCTGACCTACCCCTGGGCAACCAGGAACCAGCGAGCGAACATTGACCTTTTGATGTGACCTTTGGCTGATGTTATATGGGACATTTTGATGGTGTCACTATTGTGGTGTCGCCATTCCTACAGAGGTACTAGGAATGAGCATCTCTGTGAATCCACCAGGGTGTAATTCCATTTCCAATCCAGATATGTGTTTATTAAGTATGTGCTTGCTGAGTATCTTCAACTAATGTATAGAATGTATTCAAAACCAGTGAGGCCATTTTTTCTGTGTAATAAAATATTGAATTTCAGAACAATGATTTCCTGTTATGCAATGCATGATCATTTTGCTTAAAAGCTTCTTCTATATTCTACAACTATCCCACATGATGTCCTAAAGCAATCTAACTCACTCCATCTATAGAGCAGAGTAGACGGGTAACGGTCCGGAAGTTCACAGATGAGATTGAAAAGTTAGGATGCCGGAGGCTATTTCATACAGAGTGAAATAACTTCAAACAGAATTCCTCTCTGAAGAAATGGCTCAATATGAATAATGCATTGAGAAGTCTGAATAAGGTTGAGGTGGGCCTTCCAATGGCAGACTGACAAATTAGTAAATAATATAATATAAAATAATTTTCCTAGATTGAATGTAATGCCAGGGATGTCTCAGCATCATCTCCTGCTGCTCTCTCTCTCAGTTGATCTATCCTGGCCCCTGCAGACACAACAGGTTGTCAGGAGGACAGGGCTTTAGGGGTTGCAGTAGTCAGAAGTTCTGAGCAACATTAGCTTTGAATTTCACATGACAACTGACACCAATTACTGTATTCACACATGCTTAGATCTCTCAGTCCACCCACTTCCTGTTATATACAGAATGCATGTACACACGTCTTAATTGTGAGCAGCATCAGCATATGGATTCTGCAAGAGAGTACATACTGTCATGTCCCTGGACTTTAAAGTGCACTTGTACACTTTCAGATTCATGTGGAGCAGCCTTGAACACAGAAGATGTAATGTTGAGCACTGGAGACTCAGCACCATATACCTGTAGATGTTTTAACCCTATGTCTCTGGACCAGACAGATTGCCCCTGACAAGTCATATCAACATGGACACAGCTAATCACCATCAGTTGTCATGATAGGGTTTAGGGGCAGTCAAATCAGATGAACAGAGAAAAGTAACATAACCCATAGTAGCAAGTAAAGTAATAAGAAAACGTCAGTGCCTTTGTACGTTCAACCGACAATGTCTGTGGGAAAATGGTCTGGGGACGAGGTAAGTGCACTCGAAGACAAACAACATGAGTTTCTCCTCTCCAAACAGATAAACTACCGGGTTACATTTGTGGACCTGCATGTCATGGTCCTTAGAATGTCATTTAGAAAGGGTGTTTGGTGCCATGTATTGTATGTGTATGAATTCAGTACATATTCTGTCTCATTTTCTATCTATTCTATTATTGGTCAAACAGTTCATACAAACAATGTGGAAACCTTTGTTTGAGGACTGAGGTTGTTGAAAATACGCCCCCTTCCATATGTATTTGGACAGTGTTTTTTAGGGGGGAGAGGGGGCTCTATACTCCAGCATTTTGGATTTGAGATCAAACGTTTCATACGAGGCAACAGTACAGAATGTCACCTTTTATCTGTTGCACCGTTTAGAAATTAAAGCACTTTAAGTATCTAGTCCCCCATGTGAAGAAGTATTTGGACAAATTCGCTTAGGGTATTAAAGTCGTCAAAAGTGTAATATTTGGTCCCATATTCCTTGCGCACAATGACTACACCAAGCTTGTTTTTCTACAAAGTTATTGGATGCATTTGCAGTTTGTTTTGGTTGCTTTGGTTTATGTTTTGCCAAATAGTAACTGAATGGTGAATGATAAACTAAATCTTCTTCTCTGCATCTCTGGTAAAATCTGAGTAAAATATTGAAAGTAATGCAAGTCTTATTTAGTACATTTAGTTATTGCATGCTTTTCTAAAGTCTACCAACCTTTCCAGCAGGCATGCCAGCTAAGATAGTTAGACAAGCTAGCTGATAGCCTGAAATGGCTTCTTTGGTAGCTAGTTATGAGGTTGGGAGATTGGTAACCTACGTGGGCTAGCTAAAGCTAAGGATGGGCATTTGATTTTTCTTGACTGTTTGAGTACTCACATTATGATATTTTTTTTGAGTACTCAGTGAAAAAAAGTATTATATTTTTAGAACACAAGGCCCGCACTGGGAAAAAATATGTTGATATTACGGTTACTAAAGTGGCCAGTGTTCCAGGTCTTTGTATACAGGGCAGCAGTCTCTAATATGCAGGGCTGAGAAATGGTTGGAAGCTGGCTAGTGACAGTGACTAAGTTCAGAGCAGGGGATTGGCGCTTGCTTGTAGAAGCCTATGGCTGTGCAATGGCATAGACTTGTTTTGTTAATTTAGCAGACAAGACGCTTTTACTTCCTGAGCCCTTATCACAGTGAAGACATACCTATTTTATAGTAAAAAAAACATGATGTACACTAATATAACAGAATAAAATAGAACAAAGTCTGGAAACCTTATTTTCAAAGAGTGATCATTTGAAACGGGGCTCAATTTGGAGAGTTTAAAGAAAAAAAAGTATGGGTTACAAACCCAAATCTGTTTTCTTTTCATTATACAGACGTTGGATTAACAATTCCATATTGAAGACTGCATGGTGATGAATTACAGTCCCGACATCTATTTGGGGAGTAGGCATATGCTTAATGATTCTGATAAAAATACGCTCTGTCTTTATCAAACTAATGTTTCCGCATATTTTCAGTGGAACCTGTCTATGTAACAACATTTCACTTGCCCGTTTGGGCAGCTACAAAGCAAATTGCACCAAATAGTTTTACAGTATTTGAGTATATTTCTTAAATCTCTGGTTAACCCCCTAGAGTCAATGTCCATGCTGCGACGGAAATCTAATTAGCATAATACAATTTAGAAGTCAGTTGAAGCTACAGAGATCTGTTTTTTTGCATTGGATGCGTCTCAATCCGCCACATCTGTGATGTCTCACTTCTGCATCTGCGGGGAAAGGTGACAGAGCTAGAGCAGTATTTGTCAGACCATGAGACATGTGTCCGAACGGATTGGCCTTCAAACTATGACCCCCTCAGTGGAAAGGTGAGAACACGTACACTACCGTTCAAAAGTTTGGGGTAACTTAGAAATGTCCTTGTTCTTAAAGGAAATGCAAATTTTTGGTCCATTAAACTAACATCAAATTGATCAGACACAGTGTAGACATTGTTAATGTTGTAAATGACTATTGTAGCTGGAAACGGCTGATTTTTCATGGAATATCTACATAGGCATACAGAGGCCCATTATCAGTAACCATCACTCCTGTGTTCCAATGGCACGTTGTGTTAGCTAATCCAAGTTTATCATTTTAAAAGGCTAATTGATCATTAGAAAACCCTTTTGCAATTATGTTAGCACAGCTGAAAACTGTTGTGCTTATTAAAGAAGCAAGAAAACTGTCCTTCATTAGACTAGTTGAGTATCTGGAGCATTAGCATTAGTGTGTTCGATTACAGGCTCAAAATGGCCAGAAACAAAGCACAGTCTATTCTTGTTCTGAGAAATGAAGGCTATTCCATGTGAGAAATTGCCAAGAAACTGAAAATCTTGTACAACGCTGTGTACTACTCCCTTCACAGAACAGCGCAAACTGGCTCTAATCAGAATAGAAAGAGGAGTGGGAGGCCCCGGTGCACAACTGAGCAAGAGGACGAGTACATTAGTGTCTAGTTTGAGAAACAGACGCCTCACAAGTCCTCAACTGGTAGGTTCATTAAATAGTACCCGCAAAACACCAGTCTCAATGTCAACATTGAGGAGGCGACTCCGGGATGCTGGCCTTCTACGCAGAGTTGCTGAGAAAAAAACTTTATCTCAGACTGGCCAATAAAAATACAAATTAGACTTTTTCTAGAGTCCACAAGAAGGACCACCGTGCCACCTTCCTGTTCAAGTGGGCACAGCACAACAAGGTGAGTCCAGAAATGTCTTCTATGCTGCTGCATAAATAATGTAATATGCCAGGGAGATATGAATGCTGTAGCCAAGAAAGTAATGCTGATTGTATGTTGTGTAGTAAGCTGTTTGTAGGCCCTGTGCCTCACCGTAATAATTTGGTCCCTTTTCCCCTCATAACTTAGCCTACTCTTCTGACTTTATGGTGCACATGTAGCCTATAGCCTGTTTTAGAGAAATGCAATCATTGAATATTGTAAGAGCTTTCATTGTCTGCGTATATGCCCCCTCTATTTATCCTACGGTACTGACTTGGTGTACAGGACAAATACTGTAATAACGGCCCATGTTCTGAATACTGTCGCTGTACATTTCAAAAGTGCTGAACAAATAGTTACAGTGCATTCGGAAAGTATTCAGACCCCTTGACCTTTTCCACATTTTGTTATGTTACAGCCTTATTCTAAAATGGTTTCACCACAATACCCCACAATGACTTGCAAATTAATACAAAACATTTTTTATTTTTTATATCACATTTATATAAGTATTCAGACCCTTTACTCAATACTTTTTTCAAGCACTTTTGTCAGCGATTACAGCCTTGAGTCTTTTTGGGTATGACGCTACAAGCTTGGCACACCTGTATTTGGGGAGTTTCTCCCATTCTTCTCCTCTTCTGGAGGTTTTCCCTTCCCCCCAGAGAAACTCTGCAGCTCTGTCAGAGTGACCATGGGGTTCTTGGTCACGTCCCTGACCAAGTCCATTCTTCCCAGATTGCTCAGTTTGGCCAAGCGGCCAGCTCTAGGAAGAGTCTTGGTGGGTCCAAACTTCTTCCATTTAAGGATGGAGGCCACCGTGTTCTTGGGAACCTTCAACACTGCAGAATTATTTTGGTACCTTTTCCCAGATCTGTGCCTCGACACAATCCTGTCTCGGAGCTCTTACGGACAATTCCTTCGACCTCATGGCTTCTTTTTTGCTCTGACATGCACTGTCAACTGTGGATCCGTATACAATTGAATTTACCACAGGTGGACTCCAATCAGGTTGTAGAAACATCTCAAGGATGATCAACGGAAACAGGATGCACCTGAGTTCAAATTTGCAACTCATAACAAAGGGTCTGAATACTTACGTAAATAAGGTATTTTTTATTTTTTTTATTTTATAAAAAAATAAAAAACAGACATGTCTGGTGAATATGCAGGCCATGGAAGAACTGGGACATTTTCACCTTGCAGGACAGATCCTTGCGACATGGGGTCATGCATTATCATGCTGAAACATGAGGTGATGGCGGTGGATGAATGGCACAACAATGGGACTCAGGAACTCGTCACGGTATTTCTGTGCATTCAAATTGCAATCAATAAAATGCAATTGTGTTTGTTGTCCGTAGCTTATTCCTGCCCATACCATAACACCACAGCCACCATGGGGCACTCTGTTCACAACGCTGACATCAGCAAACCGCTCGCCCACCTAACACGTGGTCTATGGTTGTGAGGCCGGTTGGACATAATGCCAAATTCTCTAAAATGACATTGATGGCAGCTTATGGTAGAGAAATTAACATGACATGTTCTGGCAACAGCTCTGATGGACATTCCTGCAGTCAGCATGCCAATTACACGCTCCCTCAAAACTTGAGACATCTGTAGCATTGTGTTGTGTGACAAAACTGCACATATTAGAGTAGCCTTTTATTGTCCCCAGCACAAGGTGCACCTGTGTAATGATCAGCTTCTTGATATGCCACACTTGTCAGGTGGATTACTTGGCAAAGGAGAAATGCTCACTAAAAGGGATGTAAACAAAACTTTGAAATAACACGTGCAATCATGTACAAACCAAAAAAAGAGTTTAACAAATCCAAATATATTTTATATTTGAGATTCTTTGTCTTGATGACGGCTTTGCACACTCTTGGCATTCTCTCAACCAACTTCATGAGGTAGTCACCTAGAATGCATTTCAATGAACAGGTGTTAATTTCTAACAGCCTTGTTAGAAATTAATTTGTGGAATTTCTTTCCTTCATAATACGTTTGAGCCAATCAGTTGTGTTGTGACAAGGTAGGGGTGGTATACAGAAGATAGCCCTATTTGGTAAAATACCAAGTCCATATTATGGCAAGAACAGCTCAAATAAGCAAAGTGAAACGACAGTCCATCATTGATTTAAGACATGAAGGTCATTCAATACGAAACATTAAGAAATTTCTTCAAGTGCAGTCGCAAAAATCATCAAGGGCTATGATGAAACTGGCTCTAATGAGGACCGCCACAGGAAAGGAAGACCCAGAGTTAGCTCTGCTGCAGAGGACAAGTTCATTATCAGCCTCAGAAATTGCAGCCCAAACAAATGCTTCAGAGAGTTCAAGTAACAGACACATCTCGACATCAACTGTTCAGATGAGACTGTGTGAATCAGACCTTCATGGTTAAATTGCTGCTAAAAAAACACTACTAAAGGACACAAATAAGAAGAAGACTTGATTGGGCCAAGAAACACAAGCAATGGACATTAGACCAGTGGAAATCTGTCCTTTGGTCTGATGAGTCTACATTTTAGATTTTTGGTTCCAACCTCTGTGTCTTTGTGAGACGCAGAGTAGGTGAACGGATGATCTCTGCATGTGTGGTTCCCACCGTGAAGCATGGAGGAGATGGTGTGGGGGTGCTTTGCTGGTGACACTGTTGGTGATTTATTTTGAATTCAAGGCACACTTAACCAGCATGGCTACCACAGCATTCTGGAGTGATACGCCATCCCATCTGGTTTGCGCTTAGTGGGACTATCATTTGTTTTTCAACAGGACAGTGCCTCCACAATCACCCGACCTCAACCCAATTGGGATGATTTGGACCGCAGAGTGAAGGAAAAGCAGCCAAGAATTGCTCCTTCAAGACTGTTGGAAAATAATTCCAGGTGAAGCAGGTTGAGAGAATGCCAAAAGTGTGCAAAGCTGTCATCAAGGCAAAGGGTGGCTACTTTGAAGAATATAAAATATAAAAATATATTTTGATTTGTTTAACAATGATTTGGCTACTACATGATTCTATATGTCATTTTATAGTTTTGAGGCTTCACTATTATTCTACAATGTAGAAAATAGTAAAAATAAAGAACAATCCTTGAATGAGTAGGGTGTGTCCAAACTTTTGACTGGTACAGTGTATATATTTTTCTAAACAGGACAAATCTGAGGGGACACGTGCCCCTGTGCCCCCTATGGGTATGATGCCTCTGATTGTGTGCAAGGAATAAGGGACCAAATACTACACTTCGACTAAATGAATACACTATAAGTGAGTGATTTTTTCATACTTATGACTTTTTCAAATGGGGGGACTAGATACACTTTATTTAACTAGGCAAGGAACAAATTCATATTTACAATTGCGGCCTACCAGGGAACAGTGGGTTAACTGCCTTGTTCAGGGGCAGAACAACATACTTTTACCTTGTCAGCTCGAGGATTCGATCCAGCAACCTTTCGGTTACTGGCCCAACACTCTAACCACTAGGCTACCTGCCGCCCCATACATGAAGTGCGTTCATTTATAAATGGTAAAACAGATACTGTTTGTATGAAAACACCCTCACATAAAAGCTGACATGCCTGTCGACTAATACGAAACATTCTATCTCAAATTGAAAACGCTGGAGTATAGAGCCAAAAGTATAACGCTGTTATATAATGACACTTTGAGAAGCAGACACAGCCACAATCCTGTGGAGAGAGAACTGAGGCATTCATGTGGCCGATCACAGAGCCAACTGCAACTACTAGCTGAGCTTGGTGGCAGAGGGATTGGAGGCAGTAAAAGAAAAGGCCCAACCACAATGACATAGCCCTGGCAGAGGAGGTTAAGAACCAGGCAGACATACTCAAGGGAGAGCTGAGACTCTGTGAGCTGCCCCTGGATTACTCCTTCAGCGTGATAGACAAGTAGATCACTCCACTACAGCTAGTTCTGTTGCAATTTCAAAATGATGAGGGGGATGGTGAGAATACGCTTGCTCGCATTGGATTAATCAAGCATATAAGACTCTTCAATTACATTTTGTATTAAGCCTGCATTTGTTAAAATACCCTTCTGACTGATTATTCTGGGATCCAAACAATAATGCAATCAACTGATTCATTAGAGATAAGAAAGCCACTTGACACACACACAAATTATGTCTAAATAAGCATATTGTTAAAATGAATGTTCAAATCAGATTGGTAGACATGTCAAGTGACTGAATAAATGATCCGTAATAGGCCTACTACAGCATTGCATGAAAAATCCTTTCTTTAGTTTACAGCAGTGTGATTGTTAAGAAAACATTGAACAGCAAGGTTGTTGTAGGGAACAGTAATCCTAGATTAGAGCACCAGACTGCTGTGCTTTCCTCAATGAATGGATTTCATAGATCAATACCAGGAATAGGGACACATAGAGGGAGGGATAACATGAAAGCATATGAAATCTGTACAACATTCCTACAAAATGACACATACTGAGTGAGAAAAAAACATATATGACAGGATGTCACATCCATCCGAGGTGGATCCTTTGGAAAATGATAGGTCAGAGAGGTTCCGAATCTGTTTTGTCACAAGGCTCAACCTAAACTTGAAAATATTACTTAAATCGTTTTTTGGGGTATCTGTACTTTACTATACATTTTTTTGACTACTTTTACTCAACCACATTCCTAAAGAAAAGTATGTACTTTTTACTCCATACAGGAAAATAGTCTAATTCACACACTTACTGTATAAAGAGAACATCCCTGGTCATGCCTACTGCGTCTGATCTGGCAGAATCACTAAACACATGCTTTGTTTGTAAATTAAATCTGAGTGTTGGAGCGTGCCCCTGGCTATCCGTAAATAAATAAAAACAAGAAAATGGTGTTGTCTGGTTTGCTTAATATAAGGAATTTGAAATTATTTATCAATTTACTTTTGATACTTAAGTATATTTTAGCAATTACATGTACTTTTGATATATATACAGTGAGGGGAAAAAGTATTTGATCCCCTGCTGATTTTGTAAGTTTGCCCACTGACAAAGAAATTATCAGTCTATAATTTTAATGGTAGGTTTATTTGAACAGTGAGAGACAGAATAACAACAAAATAATCCAGAAAAACGCACGTGAAAAATGTTATAAATTGATTTGCATTTTAATGAAGGAAATAAGTATTTGACCCCTCTGCAAAACATGACTTAGTACTTGGTGGCAAAACCCTTGTTGGCAATAACAGAGGTCAGACGTTTCTTGTAGTTGGCCACCAGGTTTGCACACATCTCAGGAGGGATTTTGTCCCACTCCTCTTTGCAGATCTTCTCCAAGTCATTAAGGTTTCGAGGCTGACGTTTGGCAACTCGAACCTTCAGCTCCCTCCACAGATTTTCTATGGGATTAAGGTCTGGAGACTGGCTAGGCCACTCCAGGACCTTAATGTGCTTCTTCTTGAGCCACTCCTTTGTTGCCCTGGCCATGTGTTTTGGGTCATTGTCATGCTGGAATACCCATCCACGACCCATTTTCAATGCCAAGGCTGAGGGAAGGAGGTTCTCACTCAAGATTTGACGGTACATGGCCCCGTCCATCGTCCCTTTGATGCAGTGAAGTTGTCCTGTCCCCTTAGCAGAAAAACACCCCCAAAGCATAATGTTTCCACCTCCATGGGGATGGTGTTCTTAGGGTCATAGGCAGCATTCCTCCTCCTCCAAACACGGCGAGTTGAGTTGATGCCAAAGAGCTCCATTTTGGTCTCATCTGACCACAACACTTTCACCCAGTTGTCCTCTGAATCATTCAGATGTTCACTGGCAAACTTCAGACGGGCATGTATATGTGCTTTCTTGAGCAGGGGGACCTTGCGGGCGCTGCAGGATTTCAGTCCTTCACGGCGTAGTGTGTTACTAATTGTTTTCTTGGTGACTATGGTCTCAGCTGCCTTGAGATCATTGACAAGATCCTCCTGTGTAGTTCTGGGCTGATTCCTCACCGTTCTCATGATCATTACAACTCCATGAGGTGAGATCTTGCATGGAGCCCCAGGCCGAGGGAGATTGACAGTTCTTTTGTGTTTCTTCCATTTGCGAATAATCGCACCAACTGTTGTCACCTTCTCACCAAGCTGCTTGGCGATGGTCTTGTAGCCCATTCCAGCCTTGTGTAGGTCTACAATCTTGTCCCTGACATCCTTGGAGAGCTCTTTGATTGATTGATTGCTTCTGTGGACAGGTGTCTTTTATACAGGTAACAAGCTGAGATTAGGAGCACTCCCTTTAAGAGTGTGCTCCTAATCTCAGCTCGTTACCTGTATAAAAGACACCTGGGAGCCAGAAATCTTTCTGATTGAGAGGGGGTCAAATACTTATTTCCCTCATTAAAGTGCAAATCAATTTATAAATTTTTCACGTGTTTTTCTGGATTTTTTTGTTGTTATTCTGTCTCTCACTGTTCAAATAAACCTACCATTAAAATTATAGACTGATAATTTCTTTGTCAGTGGGCAAACGTACAAAATCAGCAGGGGATCAAATACTTTTTTCCCTCACACTGTGTGTGTGTGTGTGTGTGTGTGTATATATATATATATATATATATTTAAAACCAAATACTTTTATTCAAGTAGGATTTTACTGGGGGACATTTACTTTATTTTGCGGAAATCTTTCATGTCTGGATTTTGCACACCTCGACTCGTTCTTTGTGGACTGTCAGATGACGTCAGTGTCAACACAAGGGGACAAGGTCGACGTTATTTTGAGCGTGTTGTGCAGATGGGCAGACAGTATGCCTTAATTCCTTGACATGATGCATTCATTACTGGGATAAATAAATAATTGCACCAATACATCCCATCCAAATGTGAGAATGTTCTTCAACAGTGAAACCTTTGCAAGGGTACATGATGGAATAAGAGTTTGTCTTATGACCATTTATAAACCATTATTCAAACAAGCATACAATTTGGCAAGCACAAATGACTATATCACACTTTTAACTATACCTACTTATGAATTAATGTGTATAAAAATGTTTAATTGATGGCTAAAGCAATTGACCCATTGTCAAATACACAGCTAAATGATTTAACAATTTAAACTCTTTATATGAACAGTTTGTGAACCCGTTTTTGCTACTGTGCTCATAAACTTCTATGAATTAGAAACGATTTGAGACTCCAGAGCCCTTCATTGCAGAGTTTTGTCAATGAGGTGATCGGTTTTCAGTTGGCTAACACATATCGTGTGGTTTGTGCAGGCTGAAATGGTGTGTTAGGATGCTATAAGGCAGTGGTGTAAACTAAAGGACCGGTTCTTAAAATATGCACTCCAGGATCCTAAGCACAACATATACGTAACATATAGTCTGAATTGGATTCGTAATATATCATACGAACTGCACAAAAAAAAATATATACTTTAAAGTACTACTTAAGTAGTTTTTTGGGGGGTATCTGTACTTTACTATGTACATTTCTGACACCTTTTACTTCTACTCCACTACAGTTCTAAATAAAATAATGTACTATTTAATCCACACATTTTCCCTGACAACAAAAATAACTGATTACATGTTGAACGCTTAGCAGGACTGGAAAATGATCCAATTCATACACTTATCAAGAAAACATCCCTGCTCATCCCTACTGCCTCTGATCTGGCGGACTAACTAAACACAAATATTTTGTTTGTAAATTATGTCTGAGAGTTGGAGTGTACCCCTGGCTATCCATTAAAAAAAAAATACAAATCATGTGTAACACCTAGTAATTACATTGTACTTATACATATATTACACATACTCTGTGGTGTACTAGCGTGTTCTCCCACTCGCTTCCAGAAGCTTTAAATTGAGGGCCAGGTTGTCAGGATGGGTAATGTACTGTATAAGTACACATTAATTACAAGTAAATAATCCTCAAGACACACTTCATTATAATTAGCTAAAACCAGTGTAAAAACTAGTAATTACATTACATTGTAAGCACAGGCAAAATCCTATAAGGAAATCCTGGTTCAGTCTGCTTTCCACCAGACACTGGGAGATTAATTCACCATTCAGCAAGCCACTAACCTGAGTGGCCAAGTTACAGTTTTGACTTAAATCTGCTTGAAAATCTACGGCAAGACCTGAACATGTTTGTCTAGCAATGATCAACAACCAATTTGACAAAGCTTGAAGAATTTTGAAAAGAATAATGGGAAAATGCTGCACAATCAAGGTGTGTAAAGCTCTTAGAGAGTTACCCAGAAAGACTCACAGCTGGAATCGCTGCCAAAAGGTGATTCTAACATGTATTGACTCAGGGGGTTGAATACTTCTCTAATCAACATATATTAGTGTTAAATGTTTTATTTCATTTTACACATTTTAGAATTTAAATATAATTAAATCCATTTTAATCCCACTTTGTAACACAACAACATGTGGAAAAAGTGAAGGGGTGTGAATACTTTCTGAATGCACTGTAAAAGAACAAGCCCATTGGGCCACAGTAAGGGGGAGACCGAGGGGCAAGCAGGCAGGCAGACATGCAGTTCCACAGAGGCAGTCTTACATGTGCAGAGTGCAGACAGGGAGCAGACAGAGAGCAGACAGAGAGCAGACAGAGAGCAGTGTTAGACTGCAGTTCCAGAAGGGGAGGGAAAATAGGGTTAACCCAATGAGTCCCATCGTAAGGCGTTTGGATGTATAACCACTTTTAAACTTTGTGTATTTGTGCTACAGACTTCTGTGTTGTACCATTGGATTTGTTTATTTAGTCTGTGTGATTAATGGGGGCTGAGCTAGAGCGGGGTTTATGAGAAAAGGGTGGATCCCGAAGGGGCCGGGTCTTTTCAGAAAAACGTCTGTGGAGTCCAAATGGTTTGAGCTCGACTATTAAAACACATATTTGAAACGCTGACACTCTCATGAATACGTGCCATATTTTGCTCTATGACACTCACAAGCTACACAAGAGTCGTTTGAAGGTTAAGGGGTTCTTCTACATAGAAAAATTCCATGAAATCTCAGAACATAGTGTCTATAATACTGCAATAAGCTCACATAGTTGCTGTCACAAATTCCAAACAGTTGTCACTGACTAGTTGGATATTCATATCCCAGTGAGCAAACAATTTCTGTATAAACTCAGTGCCTTCAGAAAGTAGTCATACCACTTGACTTATTCCACATTTTGTTGTTTTACAGTCTGAATTCAAAATGGATCAAATTATTTATTTCTCACCCATCTACACACAACACCCCATAATGACAAAGTGAAAACATGTTTTTACAAGTGTTCTAAATGAAATACAGAAATCTAATTTACATAAATATTCACACCCGAGTCAATACATGTTAGAATCACCTTTGGCAGCGATTACAGCTGTGAGTCTTTCTGGGTAAGTATCTAAGAGCCTTGCACACCTAAATATTTGCAAATTGGTCTTTGAAAAAGCTAGGCTCTATTCTGTTTCTTTTTATCTTAAAAAACCCCCTTGTCCTTGCTGCATACCCATAACATGATGCAGCCACCACCATACTTAAAAATATGAAGAGCGGTACTCAGTGATGTGTTGTGTTGGATTTGGCCAAAACTTAACACTTTGTATTCAGGACATAAAGTTAATTTCTTTGCCACATTTTTCCAGTTTTACTTTAGTGCCTTATTGCAAACAGAATGCATGTTTTGGAATATTGTTATTCTGTACAAGCTTCCTTTTTTTCAATCTATTCAATCAATTATTATGTGACTTCTTAAGCACATTTTTACTCCTGAACTTATTTAGGCTTGCCATAACAAAGGGGTTGAATACTTATTGACTCAAGACTTTTCAGCTTTTCAATTTTATTAATTTGTCAAATGTTAAAATACATAATTCCACTTTGACATTATGACATTATTTTCTTTGTGTGCAAAGCTACTTTGAAGAAACTCAAATATAAAATATATTTTGATTTGTTTAACACTTTTTTGGTTACTACATGATTCCATATGTGTTATTTCATGGTTTTGATGTTTTCAATATTATTCTACAATGTAGAAAATATTTAAAAAAGAAAAACCCTTGAATGAGTAGGTGTGTCCAAACGTTTGACTGGTACTGTACGTGCATGTGACAGATGGGAGCAATAATAAATATTCCATGTTGCAGTTTGCTCACCTTTCCTATATTAAATGGACTTTAAAAAGTATGTGATCGATTGCTTACTTTATTGAGAATGTATGTGCAGCTGAAATTTGGCCATAGAATGAACGACCAAAAAATACATTTTCACCCTCTGTAAATTACATAATTTCATCTTTCATTCAGAACCTAAAATGAACCTAACTTCAACGTTTGGAAAACACTTTTTTTCAACATAATTTTGCATACTGAGTATGAAATCTACTCAATGTCAAATGTAATTAAACCTCTGCGCATATGTAAATAAGATGATAATAAGTAGTGATTAATTCACAGTACATGATTTAATTGATTGTACTTGAGTATTTGTACTTACTTGTATTTATTAAGCATCCCTATTAGTAGAAGTGAGTGTCTAAAAGATAACAGCTAGTTAAATGTGTCGCCCCTCTCCCTCTGAATCAATCTCTGTCAATGACAGGGTCAAATTCTCAGCAATCAACTCCCTTCAGTCACTCAATCAATACTCAACACAAAAGTACATTCACATGTATATGTTTATTCAACATCCCTTTCTTTGTAATTCTTTAGTTATCTCACAAAAATAGAAGGTGCACACAGAAATGACAGCGCTGACGCAGGATTAGGTGTTATATAGACGGACAGAGATCCAGAACATTCAGGAGAACAATGGTCATCAGAAACAGCTTTTTCCACTTATGGCAAAAACAACTGGGTAACATGAAGGTTCTCTTTTTCACAACAACACAAGTTTAACTACCTGGAGGGCAAGACCTTTACCAAGAACAACAGCACAGTGGTGTCTACAGGAAGAAGCAAAGATTGCATAGGTCAATAGCCTCATGAGTATCTGGAGATGACTAGACTGTACAGTAGTGGAGGGGATAAGATGTGAACTTCAGCCTGAGATAGATGTGACACAACATTGAATTTCAGAATACTGCCAATAAGTGTTGTTGCTTGGCATGGATTGTTCGGAAAACTGCAGTAGAGCAATTATCTGTAATTACTTGAATTGTATAGTGAGCATTCCTATCTTCATAGGATCTGACGTGTATGTGGTCATAGTGTTGAGTCCTGTGTAGGGCTTGCCCCTCTGTCTGATAACCAATATATTCTGTTCCTCTAATTCAGTCAGATCACTGAGTCTAGTGGTCCACTCAGAGAGACACTGATGTGCTCTACTCTCAAAAACAGTGGCTTCCTCTATTTGCAACAGAGTGACTCAGCGCTATTTAAGAGGGCCTGTGCTTTTCAAATGTGACGAAGTCAACACAAACATCACAGTTGATGTCACTTATTGCAGCGAGGTCAGACAACAACACAACCGCATCACATACAACGAGTCAGACTGGCTAGGATTTCCATTACTGTATGTCCACACATACACACACCGATGATAACACTGTCTACCAACACACCAGAACAGAACATTCAACAACACGGTCATGCTTCGATATGCATCTTTTGGATCATGTAAAATCTGTGTGGAGAAAGCATGTAGAGCACTATTTCAGTGAAGACTGTAATTCTCTGCCTTTGTACAGCGTGATTAAGTATGGTACAGTATAAGACATGGTAAAGCTCCCTGGGTTGTGGTCCCAATGTACAACAAACAAGTTTGTTTGCAATAAAACCCTCCTTAGGTCAAGGCAAGTTAATAGACACTACTTGAAGAAGAAATCCTACCCAACCCTCAACAACAGATCAAAGCTAAGATTGTCATAACTGTATGTTTTGATAATGTCACAATAGGAATCTGGGGAGAAGAATGGCGGGAAAAACACAGCTGCACAGGAAAAACAAAGTATTAGTCTATAATAGTCATCTTAAGAATTATATTTAAATATATGAATCTTTATTTATACTGATATTCATTTCATACATTCATTCTCTAACACTCTATTCATATTCACATGTATTATTAGCTATATATGAAATAAACTTTTCTATTTTTTTTTGTCACAATGTAAGCTATGATGACCGATGAGTAACAGAGGACATACATTTTTTGTAACTTTTTACATGAGAGGAACCACACGTATGATCACTGGATCAGAGTCTGTGGGTATTGCAGATATACATACATTTACATTATGTAGGGCCGATAGATTACTGGAATATAGGATCTATGTACAAGTAGGAATGGACTTTCTGTGGGAATGCATGGTTGAATAGAATGAAAGGATTGCGTGGGCACAAACAGGCTGAAACGAAAGGGATGATATTGACCGACTGTCTGTATAGTCAGGCTAAAGAGAGGTCAACGAGAGGAAAACAAGCAAATGCTTTAGAAAAGCATCAATGTTGTCAATGTGCAGCTGAGTCCCTAGCCAAGCTGGTGTTTTCACATCTTAACTTCTTCCTTTGGGAATGTTAGCTCCATATTTCTGTTATTGTAGGCTTTAAAAAGTCTTAAAATATGTTGGTGCTAACTTCTAATTTTTTTGAATAACCTGTTAGCTCGTTTTGACCATAGACAGGAAACCTGCCTGGTGGCTCTTACAGTGCTCTGCTAATGGCAGCTGGGAGGATACGTCCACAGGGAGGCTCAACCTCTGGACCAGCTGGTGGAGTAATCAGTCATTCTTTATCAAAATCTGTCATTTTAGATATGACATCGATCCCATTACGCCGGCTATGATACCTCACGCTAAGGGTTAAAACACAAGCCCTGACAACTCAGCCACTGGAATGTGGAAATCTAAATTGGCAGACAGACAACAATTTTTTAAACGGTCTACAGTACAACTCAAAATGTTTAGAAGAAATCAATGTTGTGATATTGTTGTTACCGAATGTGCACAAATAATAATCCAAGAGAAATATAACCCTGGAGAAAGGCAAGAGACAAAACATCTACTTGTCCACCATAACAACATCTACTAACAACAAGAGTGGAATTATCTGGTTGCTTACAGGACAAGACTGACCAGAGAGATAGGATTGAAACATGGTGAAACATTTGACCCTGGTCTACAGAAAGAAGAACTCTTGGATCAAGTTAGTGTGACAAATGAAAAAGCTAGAAAAGTTAGTGTGCCGTGAAAGCAAAAGTTATATTGTTAGTGTGCCATGAACGCAAAAGTTAGAAGTGGTGTGCCATGAACCTGTTTGCCAAGATGACCGCAGAAGGCAACAGAACAAAGGCCTAAATGCTGTGAGAGCATGAAATGAGAGGGCAGAGGTAAGAAGAAGAAAAGTGGTGGACATGACTGGACTCAATATCAGAGGCATGATGGGACAAACACAGACAGGACAATGATTATGGTTCTAGAACTCTATGGCCCAGTGCGTTCGGAATGACAGCAGGAGTTCCCATGGAACAAGCGTTGGTCATGAATGGTGAAGGGGTGTAACGACTAATGGTGGGGTCTATTTTCCTCTCCAGCATCAATACTTCTACCTCGTCTCTCCATCCCCCCACTCCCCCTCTCTTTAGTGTCCCGGCTCCCCACCGCCCTCTACAGGTCGATGAGCTGGTCCACCATGAGCAGGGAGCGGGCCAGGCTGGGAAGGCTGGACTCAGAGCTGCCACTGTTACTTCGAGAGTGGCCTCCTGAAACTGTCCGGACAGAGAGGAGGGCGGTAGGGAGGTGGGCCAAGGCGAAGCACGGGGGACAGGGGGGAAAAGCAAGGGAGGTAAGTAAGAAAGAACAGATGCCAGGGAAAAGAGGGAGAGAAGATAAGGTTACAGAAGACAGAGAAAGACAGGAAGAGGAATTTCTCTCCAGATACAATCTAAGAGTGTTAAGGAATAACTACACAGAGCGAGGATGGCTACTCAGATGAATCTACAAGGGGAAGGGGGAGCAGTGTTTAATACACTACTGAGGACATTGACCGGAATTAAATCCCAGAGTTCCTCTGACCCTGGTAGAGGTATGAATGGCAATCTCAGTGGGAGAGGACAGAGACTCCCTGCCTGTCCCTGCCTCAGTGTGAAGGCTGGAAGCCCACTGGGCTTACCTTGGGAGGAGTTTTTGGAGGCCATGACAGGGATAGGGTCAAACTCATCCTCGTTGCCTGTCTCTGCACTGGGCGGAGGCTCAAAGCCTGGGATCAGGAGATCAGAGGAGTCTGCAGAAGATGGAGCCGAGAAAGGAGGAAAGGGAAGGGGAGGTTAAGGTGTTTGGGAGAAGCATTGAGTAAAGCAAGCTGCACAACCAAGAGTATAAAGGAAGAATAAGAAATGTCAGAAAGGGAGAGAGATAAAGGAGAAAGCAGATAAGTCGAGTTAGAGACCAGTGTGCCACATAGCTACAGGCAGTTAGAGTTAGACTGCAAGTCAGTAGCCTGCTAGTGTAGTTGTCTCTCTTAACAGGGAGAACAGCTAGCTTCCTAACAGGGAGAACAGCTAGCTTCCTAACAGGGAGAACAGCTAGCTTCCTAACAGGGAGAACAGCTAGCTTCCTAACAGGGAGAACAGCTAGCTTCCTAACAGGGAGAACAGCTAGCTTCCTAACAGGGAGAACAGCTAGCTTCCTAACAGGGAGAACCAAACCATTTGTTACTACGGTACACATCAAGTATAAGTGGCAGCACTCTTGCCTCTCCAATTGTAGAACTAAGTGGTCCAGTTTGGGCTTGGTGTGGGAGTGTGATTTTGGAAACAGAGCCTTACCTGACAGAAACTGGGTGGAACCCCCAGATGCCAGGTCAAACTCTTCCAAAACAGACACAACGCCAGCAGAAGCGGGAGCAGAGGAGAGAGAGGAGGCTCCAGAAGGGGGAGAGATGAGAGAACAGCCCAGCAGAGAGTCCTCCTCAAGCAGGGGATCTGTGGGAGGGAGGGCAGAGGAGCGGGAGGGGGGGCGAGGGTTAGACAATGTAACTGGAATGTTAAGTTCAGGATATCTCCAGTATATGGCCAAAATATATTACTGTATCATGTATAATAATTAGATTGTAAGCACCAAGGACAAAGGATGAAAAATAATCCACGTGTTCCTAATAGCTCTTAATGTCATGCAATAATATAGAATGTATGGTAATAGAGGGACTAAACATCAAAGTATCCAACCGTAAGTCGGGGTATGGGGAGGTTTCCTTTGAAACCATAAAAAAAATGAGGTAACTATCTGCATCAGCTTTATCAGTACTTCCAACATGAAGTATTCTTATGTATAATATACTTCACTTTTGGTGTTTCACAAACACTAATATAAGAAATCCAGCATAAAAAAATGACTTAGTTTCAACTTCCTTTTATCAATTCCAAAACTGTTATTATTTGGTCGATCTACTTGAACGTTTAATTAGTTACTTTCAGTGATCATTGTTTAACATTATTTTGTGTTTTTGATTATTAGCCATTTTAAACCACTTTTGCAGGCATTGTTGAGCACAGTGCTCAATCTACTAGCAGTAGCCTAAGTGGAGGTTGAGCTGCACGCAATGGGCCTCAATGGGCTTGGCAACAGTAACAAGGCGTGATGTGTAATGAAACCATTTTTGGGGGGAAAATGTTTCTTTGGGACCATCAAGCAACGTCCTGACAACTGATACACAGGAATGTTCTTGCAACTTTCTCATGAAACGTGTTTAGAACATGAATATTGTATATTCTGAAACCATGGCAACCACGGTGTATGTTTGATGTGATGTTGATGGGATTTTCTCCTAACCGTTAGAAAATTGGACACAAATGTTCTTACAACGTCCCATAAAATGCATCTAGAACGCTGTAGAATATTCTGAGAACATTGTAACCACATTCTAGACATCCTAACTTTCACACCGAAACATGTTAAAAAGGTTGTCAGAAGGTTTTTGCTAACATAGATAGAATGTTCCCCTAACGGAAAACTGGACACACATTAGGGGAACTTAATGGGTAACATTACAAAACTATCTCCCTAGAATTGTTAGCTGGGTAGACAGACACTCAAAATATCAATCAGCCAGCCTCATTGTACTCAATGAGCTGGCTCCACTCCGTCCTCTGAAAACCTTAAGCAATGATCAAAGACCACTGTTGCATTCAATTCTGGGAGCATCTAGATTGGGTGTCGCATTGCCTGTGAGACAGAAACTAACCATGAAGCAGCGTAGAGTCTGTCTCAGACTGGGACACAGGAGCCTCCAGACCAGGGATCAGAGAGTCCAGACTCACAAGAGAGTTCTCTGCTGGACCCACTACTGTACATGTAGAGAGAGGGAGAAAGAGACAAAGAGAAGGAGAGAGGGAAGCAGAGAGAGGGAGATGGGGAGGAAGAGAGAGGAAGAGAACGAGAAATGGAAGCAGAGAGAGGGAGAGAGGAAGAAAGGGTGCGCTGAGGGCAGACAGAGGATTTTGCCATGGAGCATTCCACGGTTAAACATTTACATTGGGAAAAACAAATGTAACAAAGTGTGTACAGTAATGTAATCTCCAGGTGTGAAAGTACTTTACCATTAACAGCCTCCACCACCGTTCTGCCAAAGGGATCAGCCATGGACAGGAGGTCAGGGAGCAGGAGGTGTGTATCTGGGGACTTCAGTCCCTCAATAAGCTTCTCTAAAGGCCCAGAGAGAAATGAAGAGCGAGGAAGAGTAAATGGAAAGGGAGAGAATAGTAAGAAAAAGTGAGTGGCAGCAACACTCTAGCTAGCAAATACTGCATTTGACATGGTCATGCCAGAACAGCAATTAAGGAGTGAGTGAGGATCGAGAAAAGGGGTGAAGAAAGGAAGAGAGAGATGAGAAGCTGAAGGACAAATAATGAATAGGAATGAGGGCAAAGGGAACTAGGCTATAGGGAATGTGAGAGGATGGGTGTTCAATGAGGGAAAATTATGGTATAGCTGAGCCTCCAGCACATAATGTGATGCAAGGACAGAGACCACAATATCGTATACATTTTCATAAATATAGGCCTATATAGATAAGCTAATGTACATTTTCTGGAACTAATACGGACTCCGCTGCACGTCCTCCAAGCCTGCGTCATCCATTACTTTCAGAGAATGTACAGACCGTCCTTATTTATCGCTTACATATAGACCTATACAGATACTAGAACCACTCAACCCATTCATGTCGTTAAGGCCTGTTTCCTAGTTCATGGGGAGCCAACATGAAACATTGCTGATTCATTTATTCTTACTGGCCAATAGTGTATCCTAGTTCCAAATAACCTGATATGGCTGAGACATAATGTTTGTTTATCAAGTGCAGCTATTCCAGTCAGAAGTGATTGAGAGCCCCCATGGAGACAATACCTGCCATGGTATTTACATTATCACCATTGATATTATTTTCATCAATAGGAGCCTTAAGGAACTGGAACGGTTTTCAATTGTTTAATGAAGCTATTGACTTTTACATTAGCTTTCAAAGTGTTTGTAATCAATGAGATTGCTAAAGAAATGCAACTAAAAACATATTTCTTAAAATGTACGTACCAGTAGCTTAAACAAAACAGAGATGGAGGGAATGAGAAAATTGGAAAATAAAAGAGGTTGGGGATAAATTCATGAATTACAGATGAATAAGACAAAGATGATAACAGAATGGCTGAAGAATGACGTATTAAGACAAAGAATCGGAGACAGACACATTAGAATATAGCTAAACAGAGAAAAGAATATCACCCTACAGATGAATGAAAGGCTCATCTCAAGCAGAGAAACTGTTTGCAGAGGAACCGTTCACTTTGAAGAAAAGTTATAAAAAACCAACAAGGTCAACAATTATTTTTTGCTTACTCTTTCTTTTCATCACATTCCAACAAGCCAGTTAACAAGTGATTAGAATATCTTGCATACATCAAGATGTTTGTTCACACAGCCACCAAACCCTAAATGTTATTTTCACACCAGATGTATAACACAGTCACACAGAGAGAGCTGGCTAATAGCTACATCCACTATCTGGAGTTCCCCCTAAAGACCCCTCTGCACACCAGGTCCTCTCCCAACACAACACATGCACACACCTGCTCTCTTCTTGCCTCTCCACTCTGTACTTACAGTCAAGTCTTGGACCAAGGCACAGCACAAGTCCACTCTAGCCCCTTTAACTTGGGAAAGAGAGCACTGTACATCACTGCTAGCAACATGACTACCAGTACTTTGGCTTTCTTAGAGCAATATCCCACACGTTACAACTTGAAGTACTGCATTATTTTGAGCTCCATTTGTGACTTAATTAAAAGAAGATTAGGCTTGGAATGGTTTTTGACAACCACTTACTAAAACAGCCAAACGTTGCCATGACCACTTAGGAACACTAATTGTGTGTGGATTCTAAGGGTGCGTTTGTTTTTCAGCCTGATGTTTACTGGCACCTGTCATAACAGGCACAACATGTCTTCGTAAATGCACCAGTTATTCTGCACTCTGGCACTCTCAAACCAGAGTGCTCTGAACTCGTAGATTGCCAGAGTGGATTTACGAATGCCCAATCTCAGTATGTCGTGTTGATTCTCTATGTGGGGTAAGTGATTTGGTGTGTGCTTTTAGAAATAGAAAAGGACACAACCTTACCTGGAGTGTCTGAGAGTGCTAGGGTGCTGAAAGGGACCGGAACAGTCAACAAAGACTCTCCTGTATCCAGTCCAAGGATGTCTTCAGATTGCTCTAATGGTGCAGCAGAGAAAAGACAACAAAACAGACATACACTAATGAACACTGCAGAGATACACAAAGCATGGCATGTTGTCCATCTGCGTCTGATAAGTAGAGATGATTGGGCATGGATAGTTCAAGGCAAAGACAGTGTTTTATTGGTCAGTTATTCAGTGAAGACATCCCATTAAATGGCTAGCCAGGGACTTTGAGCATGCAGAATTAATGAAAGCTTTCAGAAAGGGATTTCTGCTGAGCTTAGTGTTCAGATTGCCACTGATGAGGTCACAGAGGACCATTCACTCAGCAGGAATAAATAAGCACTTTTATGAACTTCTACTGTCCTCCAAGAGTTGCTGGATTTTCTCTTCATTTCAGTTGCTCCTCAGTTCATTCACCTTGGTTGGAGACTGGAGGAGCAGCAGAGTTCCCTTCCTTAATGTCCATAGTATGACATATAGAATAGTGAATTATAGGATTTCTATGGGTGTGTCACTGGAGATGATTGTAATGGAGAATGGAGGATCTGACTGCTAAAGGAAGACCAAAGGAAGGGGAGCTTATGGGAATATCTGAGAGATACAGTGCATTCGGAAAGTATTCAGACACCTTGACCTTTTGATACGTTAGTCTTACTCTAAAATTGATTCAATAATTTGTTTCCCTCATTACACTACACACAATAGCCCATAATGACAAAGCAACAAAAAAAGTGTATATATATATATATAAAAAAAAAAAACATCAATAAGTATTCAGAGCCTTTGCTATGAGACTCTGAGACTCTAAATTAAGCTCTACTGATCATCCTTGAGATGTTTCTACAACTTCATTGGAGTTTACCTGTGGTCAATTCAATTGATTGGACATGATTTGGAAAGGAAAACACCTGTCTATATAAGGTCCCACTGTTGACAGTGCATGACAGAGCAAAAACCAAGACATGGAATTGTCCGTAAAGCTCAGAGACAGGATTGTGTCAAGGCACAGATCTTGGGAAGGGTACCAAAAGATTTTTGCAGCATTGAAGGTCCACAAGAAAACAGTGAACTTTATGGTAGAGTGGCTAGACAGAAGCCACTCAGTAAAAGGCACATGACAGCCAGCTTGGACTTCGCCAAAAGGCATCTAAAGGACTCTCAAACCATGAGAAACAATATTCTCTGGTCTGATGAAACCAAGATTGAACTCTTTGGCCTGAATGCCAAGCGTCACATCTGGAGGAAACCTGGCACCATCCCTACGGTCAGAGGTCCTGAGCACTCTGGAGCAGGTTTTCGTCAAGGATCTCTCTGTACTTTGCTTCATTAATCTTTCCCTCTATCCATTGTGGTGGCAGCATCGTTCTGTGGGGATGTTTTTCAGCGACAGGGACTGGGAGACTATTTAGGATAGAGGGAAAGATTAATGGAGCAAAGTACAGAGAGATCCTTGACGAAAACCTGCTCCAGAGCGCTCAGGACCTCTGACTGGTGCGAAGGTTCACCTTCCAACAAGACAACGACCCTAAGCACACAGCCAAGACAATGCAGGAGTGGCTTCGGGACAAGTCTCTGAATGTCCTTGAATTCTTTTCTAACAGTCTTGAAGGAGTTCCCACATATGCTGAGCACTTGGTGGCTGCTTTTCCTTCACTCTGCAGTCCAACTCATCCCAAACCATCTTAATTGGGTTGAGGTCCTCTGATTGTGGAGGCCAGGTCATCTGATGCACAACTCCATCACTCTCCTTGGTCAAATAGCCCTTACACAGCCTGGAGGTGTGTTGGGTCATTGTCCTGTTGAAAAACAAATGATAGTCCCACTAAGTGCAAACCAGATGGGATGGCGTATCGCTCCAGAATGCTGTGGTAGCCATGCTGGTTAAGTGTGCCTTGAATTCAAAATAAATCACTGACATTCTCACCAGCAAAGCACACCCACACCATCACACCTCCTCCCCCATGCTTCACAGTGGGAACCACATGCAGAGATCATCCATTCACCTACTCTGCGTCTCACCATGACACGGCGGTTGGAACCAAAAATCTCAAATTTGGACTCAACAGACCAAATTACAGATTTCCACCGGTCTAATGTCCATTGCTCGTGTTTCTTGGCACAAGCAAGTCTCTTCTTATTATTGGTGTCCTTTAGTAGTGGTTTCTTTGCAGCAATTCGACCATGAAGGCCTGATTCATGCAGTCTCTTCTGAACAGTTAATGTTGAGATGTGTCTGTTACTTGAACTGTGAAGCATTTATTTGGGCTGCAATTTCTGAGGCTGGTAACTCTAATGAACGTATTCTCTGCAGTAGAGCTAACTCTGGGTCTTCCTTTCCTGTGGAGGTCCTCATGAGAGCCAGTTTCATCATAGCGCTTGATGGTTTTTGTGAATAAGGCTGTAACATAACAAAATGTGGAAAATGTCAAGGGGTCTGAATACTTTCCGAATGCACTGTATACAGTAGGGAGATTAATATAATATTAATATATGCCATTTTGCATACGCTTCAATCCAAAGTGACTTAGTCATGCATGCATACATTTTACGTATGGGTGGCCCCAGTGGGAATTGAACACACAATCCTTGGCGTTGCAAACACCATGCTCTACCGACTGAGCCTGAGAGGACTGAACCACTATGAGTGATGGAGATGAGAAGGGTCTCACCAGCAGGTTGGGGGGTTGTTTCCCCAGGGGAGGAGACCTCCAGCAGGCCAGGTATTAGTTCCTCTGTGGGGGCCGTCTCCACCTCTGTTTCTGCAGCCACATCTAATAGTGACAAGGTCAAAGTGAATGATACAGCTTAATCTGATTGGAAATACGATTACAGCAGAGGATATGTTAGAAATTAGGTCTAAGGGTGTATTTTTAGCACCTCTCTCTTACAATTGAGAACACACGGTATTCCGTTGTGCGTGCAACACGCACACATGTGCGCACACACAAACAGCCTTACCATCAGCCTGTTCATCAACCAGGTCTTTGTTAATCAGTTGCTCTGCACTGAGATTGGAGAAGTCATCATCACCAAAAGGGTTCCAGGCGGACTGCATGGGGGAACCGGTGGCAGGGCCAGGGGTAGGGGAATGGGCAAAGGCAGCGAAGTTGCCGTCTTGTGCTGGTTCACACACACACTGCTGAAGGGACCGGGTGGAATTGGGTGGAGTTGTACCGACAGATCTGGAAAAACACACAAATGCCGGAACAGGTCAACTTGTTGTTAAACACTGAAGAAGTGATGCCGAAACGTTGGTGGTTTACCCAATTAATAACTAGGAGTTTATATATAGAGTGTGCGACTCTCTTTATTTATTTTTATAGTTTACAGTTTATTTGCCGTTAGTCAGCACCTCTACACAAAATAATTTTCTCTGGGTGTGTGCCAGCTCATGCTTTTTATTACACATTGAAAACTAGACATATTTAACTAAGGCTGATATTTCTGGTGATGATGCCATACACATCTTACATTAACTGGTTGAGGTCATCCTCTGCTGTGGCCTCTTGCAGTAGTAGGCTGGAGACACTTCCAGGTAGCCCACCGACTGCATTCTGGGTAACGATACTCTGGGTGGGCACTGCTGCCTTTGGAGAGTGGTGGGGAGTCTTGGACAGAGGGACGGAGAAAGAGGAAGTATAAGAAAACATATTATAATATAAACAATACAAATCTCACAGTCTAACTGAAGGGAGAAGAAGTAAACAGAGGACGACTCATGAAAAATAACAAAACCCAATAACATTCACTAATTATTCACTTTCAATGCCAAATCCAAATACATACAACACTAAAGAAAATGAGGCAAACAAAGTAAAATGAAGTGAAAAACGGACAGAAAGGGTAAAAAAAAAAAAGTATATCACACAGAAATGAGGGTCATTCAAACATTCACAATGTTGCAGGGTTTTTCAAGTTACTGAGAGAACAAAACTAACAAACAAAACTGAAAAGACAGCAAAATGATGAAGGCTGATGGCATTGGCATGACGATAGATGGCTGGGTGGAACAATGGATGGCCTGATGTCACTTTCAAGCAGGCTTTGAGTGTGTCTGACAGCTCAGGGAGTAGACGCAGTGCAGGCTGCAGGTATGTTACCGTCTCAGTCTCAGCTGTGTTGTGACTGGTCTCGGCAGGGGTGGACTGGGTCTTGACAGGTGGCTGCTGGGCCGCTTCTGTCTGAGCTACTGGTTGCTGGGCAACTGGTTGTTGAGGAACTGGTTGCTGCCGAGCTGTAGGCTGCTGTGCAGCCGGAGATTGGGCTGGAGTAGGCTGAGCGGATGGCTGCTGCTGGGCCTGGCTCTGGCTGGCCTGCTTACGACGTGCTGGGGCTTTGGGTGGGGCTGGGCTGGACGGAGCCTGGGCCTTCTGAGGGGAAGGACTGGCCACCGGGGGAGGCATGGACTGTTGGGGGGTGCTCGGGGCCTCCGCCTTGGTCTGCACAGGTGGGACTCCTTCCACTGCTCCGATAGGCTGCTGCTGCAACAGCCCTGGCTACCACACAAAGACGTACAATTGCGTCAAAAAACCAAGACAACGAAGACAAAGCTGCTTCACACACAGACAACACAGTGTGCCACTAAGAATGCATGTGGCTGTATCATGGGTTCACCTGCATAACACTTCACTTTTTCACACAGAATTATATACCGGGATACTGTAAAACTGTCTTACCTACCTAAAAACTAAGGACCCATTGTTGCAATAGGAGGAGACTGTAAAAAATTTAATCCCAGGAAAATATAATGGGGTGCAATTGTATGGTAATGTTTTTTTTCATCCAATTTCCTCCCTAATGCACACTTCTTCTCTGTTTCTCTGCACTTCAATGACCTACTTATCTAAGCCTGTCCCATGATGACAGTCTATACAACGGTTGGCTGAACAATAACCCAACCCTGAGCAGCAGCTTGTCATACAGATGGCACTTTACAGCTGGCATAAGTGGATTTGTCACTAAGCAACAAAATCCTATGAAATAAATTTGCTATATTTCTTTGAAATTAATTTTACCAGAGGGTAAAGAGGAACATTTTCTTCATATTTGTTTTTGTTGTTGTTGCCAATAACCATAATTATATTAACCCACTTAAATCTTTTTTTTTTTAACTTGCAGAGTTTTGTACTGTAATTGATTAGATTCATTAAACGCTTCCAGATGCTCAGAAGACACGTCATCCACCCCCACCTGGTGATGGCAGTTATTTTTGCAGCAGAAACCTAGATCAGCACTCCTATTCTGAGACGCATGATACAAACAGCCCCTGGTCTCCCATCCAAGAATCGACCAGACCCAACCCTGCTTAGCTTCAGAGAGAAGCCAGCAGTGGGATACAGGGTAGTATGGCTGTGGATTTGGGTGTTAGCTGGCTTCCTGAGTTTACCTGCTTCTGATGAGCACCAGCCTGGGGCTTTCCACCCAGCTGGGGTGTGGCCTCACTGGGAGGGTTATGTGATTGGCCGGTCGCTGGCTGAGGCGGAGCTGTGGTCTGTGTCTTCTGTGATTGGAGGGCTGCCGCTTGCTGGGCAAGGTTTAAGTTCACTCCTGCAAGGAGTACGGAATATGGTTACTATACAAGCCATGAAACTAAGAAAATATATTGCATGCTATATACATCACTGGCAAGACCTCATTAGATGAAACTGTTGAGAGACATTCTAAACATGTTTGACTAAATATAACTAAGATCTAATTTGTGAAATAATTCAACCAAATTTGGCAGAATGTTCTGAACAGTTTGCGCCCAAAAAGGCAGTTACCGAAAAAGAGGGGAAAACAACTGTTTTTGGTCAGTGCAGGTCCAGCTCAATGTTAGCTAGCTAGCTTATTTGGGTACATGCCCACTTAGGCAGACATTTATTTATCATGGCTAGTACCCACTGTCCGCCATCTTTATTTACTTCCATTTTCTCCAATTTAGCTACTGCCATTAGGGTAGAGAATCTACCTCAGTCACATCTGTTAATCTCTTGAGTAGCTACAGTGCCTTCAAAAAGTATTCACACCCCTTGATTTTTCCAAATGTTATTCTGTTACAGCCTGAATTTAAAATTGATTAATTTACAAATATTATTTTTCATACGCCATAATGTAGGTGGAATAAATTATTTTTATTAATAAAAAATGAAAAGCTTAAATGTCTTGAGTCAAAAGTATTCAACCCCTTTGTTAAGGCAAGCCTAAATAAGTTCAGGAGTACAAAGTGTTATGTTTGGGACAAATCCACACATTACTGAGTACCACTCCATATTTTAAAGCATAGTAGTGCTGCATCAAGTTATGGGTACGCTTGTAATCATTAAGAACTGGGGAGTTTTTCAGGATAAAAAATAAATGGATTGGAGCTAAGCACAGGCAAAATCCTAGAGGTAAATCTGGTTTAGTCTGCTTTCCACCAGACACTGGGAGATTAATTCACCGTTCAGCAGGACAATAATCTAAAACACAAGGCCAAATCACCACTGGCGTTGGTTACCAAGAACACAGTGAATGTTCCTGAGTGGCTCCTAGAAAGTTACCCAGAAAGACTCACAGCTGTAATCACTGCCAAAAGGTGATTCTAACATGTATTGACTCAGGGGGTTGAATACTTCTCGAATCAACATATATTAGTGTTTAACTTATCTAATCAAGATACTGTAAATTAGTGTTTAATTTTTTACAAACGTTAGAATTTTTCTTAAACTTTGACATTACACAGTATTTTGCATAGATCGTGTGAGGGAAAAATGTATTCACCTTATTTGCTGGAAATGTAACAATTATTTACTTAAACTGTGAGATATTTCTGTCCTGCTAATGCTGTTTTATGGTCTCCACTCTAGCTTCCTGGTGATAAAACCTACAGCTGGCCTTCAAGGGACAGGATGTGGGGTGGTTGTGACTGGGATAGAGAGGAGTAGAACAAAGGCCTCAATGTTTCTTAGACATCCTGGCCTTGGAAATTAGGCCAGGGTCGGGGGTTAAGATAACGCCAGGGGCAGATAAAGACAGAATGAGCCCAAAGTGGCTCATGGTGCCCCCCAAGCTAGACTGTAAACTCTCCTTCCAGACTCACATTAAGCATCTCCAATCCAAAGTTAAATCTAGAATCGGCTTCCTATTTTGCAACAAAGCCTCCTTCACTCATGCTGCCAAACATACCCTCGTAAAACGGACTATCCTACCGATCCTTGACTTTGGCGATGTCATTTACAAAATAGCCTCCAACACTCTACTCAGCAAATTGGATGCAGTCTATCACAGTGCCATCCGTTTTGTCACCAAAGCCCCATATACTACCCACCACTGCGACCTGTATGCTCTCATTGGCTGGTCCTCGATACATATTCGTTGCCAAACCCACTGGCTCTAGGTCATCTATAAGTCTTTGCTAGATAAAGCTCCACCTTATCTCAGCTCACTGGTCACCATAGCAACACCCACCCGTAGCACGCGCTCCAGCAGGTATATTTCATTGGTCATCCCCAAAGCCAAACAGTTCTCTGCTGCCAATGACTGGAACGAATTGCAAAAATCACTGAAGTTGGAGACATATCTCCCTGACTAACTTTAAGCGTCAGCTGTCAAGAGCAGCTTGCCGATCGCTGCAGCTGTACACAGCCCATCTGTAAATAGCCCATCCAACCAACTACCTACCTCATCCCCATATTTGTTTTTGTTTTTCTGCTCCTTTGCACACCAGTATTTCTACTTGCACATCCTCATCTGCACATTTATCACACCAGTGTAAATTGCTAAATTGTAATTACTTTGCCACTATTGGCCTATTTATTGCCTTACATCCTTACTTCATTTGCACACACTGTATACAGATTTTCTATTGTGTGATTGACTGTACATTTGTTTATCCCATGTGTAACTCTGTGTTGTTGTTTTTGCCGCACTGCTTTGCTTTATCTTGGCCAGGTCGCAGTTGTAAATGAGAACTTGTTCTCTACTGGCCTACCTGGTTTATATAAAAGGTAAAAAAAACTTTACATTAAAAAAAAAAAAAAATCTATATGGGAGGGGTGGAACCAAGCATTCTGGATATTAGCTATATGAACTGTGCATTGTCTGTATGATTCAGACTCTGTCAGTCAAGACTGTTGGGCTGACGGTCTCATTACTGCAATAATTCATCAATATTAAATAAAGATGATTGTTTGAAGAAATGACCAAGTCTCTCTCAGCACTGAATTTCCACGACAACCGTTGACCAAAAAAATTACAATTAAATCCTACTACGTAACACAACAAAATGTGGAAAAAGTCAAGTGGTGTGAATACTTTCTGAATTCACTTTTAACATGCCTCTAAATAAAACCACTAAGCCTAGTTGCAGTAAATAGGCAGAGTGACAGAGTGGCGGAGTGAGGGTGGGTACAAACCTAGAGGAAGGGCCCCCCCAGCAGGGAGGTTGGCCCGTTTGCGAGGGGTGAGGGCCGCCGGCTGGATGGGTAGGATTCCAGCGCTGGGCTGGGCATGGCCCGCTTTGGGCCTCTGCCGGGGCGTGATGGAGGTCTCAGTGGTGGGGATGGGGTCTGTCAGTCTGGAGGACAAAAGGTAAGAGTTGTCAATGGTATGAAATGACCTTATGAATGATGTTAAAGCAGAACAGAGAACACACAACTGACAAAAACGGATACAGGCCTCAATACTGGTGCGTATAATAACAACAACCACAAGATTACTCAGGCAGCCCCCTGTATGACAAACACCACAGACTTACCTGGCCTTACTCTGTGTCTGGCTCTGGCTCTTCTTCGCTGCAGCAGCCTCGCTGGCTTTGATTGGCTCAGGGAGTTGAGCAGGAATTGGAGAGTTCTATATGATTAGAGGTAATATTATTGTAAATTCATATTTGGGAGGGAATGGATCCATATGACAAGCACATTCAGTAGCTTCAGGCATGGATTGAATAGAACATTGGTAGATCTGGCCCTGAGGCCAATGTCAGAGCAGAGAGAGACATAAACATACAGGAAACACTAGAGAGAGACACCCTAGCACAGCGATAGACTGACCAACATACACTGAGTGTACAAAACATTAAGGACACCAGTTCTTTCCATGATAGACTGACCAGGTGAATCCAGGTGAAAGCTAAAATCCCTTATTGATGTCACTTGTTAAATCCACTTCAAAATCAGTGTAGATGAAGGGGAGGAGACAGGTTAAAGAATGATTTTTAAGCCTTGAGACAATTGAGACGTGCCATTCAGAGGGTGAATGGGCAAAACAAAAGACTTAAGCGCATTTGAGCGGGGTATGGTAGTAGGTGCCAGGTGCACCGGTTTGAGTGGGTCAAAACCTGCAACGCTGCTGGGTTTTTCACACTCAACAGTTTCCTGTGTGTCTCAAGAATGGTCCACCAACCAAAGGACACCCTGCCAACTTCACACAACTGTGGGAAGCATTGGAGTCAACATGGGCCTGCATCCCTGTGGAATGCGTTTGACACCTTGTAGAGTCCATGCCCCAATGAACTGAGGCTGATCTGAGGCTGTTCCAAAAGGCAGTGCAACTCAATATTAGGAAGGTGTTCCTAATGTTTTGTACACTCAGTGTAGACTGTCCCCAGAGCAGAGAAAGACTGACCTTAACATTCTGAACAGGGCAGTCCCGACGAGCGTGTTTAAAAGCAAAGTAGGACACCTGGTAGATGTCAGGTCTTTTGTCAGGGTCGGGCTCCAGCATGTACCCTGACAAATACCAACAGAATGAGAAGGAGAGGTGGAGGAGGTGGAAATGTGAGAGAAAAAGTGAGACACCAATAAAACCACACCAGAAGAGACAAAAGCAACACACTGACTATCCCACAACCTGTAGATTAAGCATGGTTAGATTAAGAGGTAACATGTTGTACAGGACTGATACTATATACACTAAATTAACTAAAGTATGTGGACACCTGCTCATCGAACATCTCATTCCAAAATCATGGGCATTAATATGGAGTTGGTCCCCCCTTTGCTGCTATAACAGCCTCCACTCTTCTGGAAAGGTTTTCCACTAGATGTTGGAACATTGCTGGAAGGGACTTGCTTCCATTCAGCCTCAAGCATTAGTGAGGTCAGGCACTAATGTTGGGTGATTAGGCCTGGCTTGCAGTCGGCGTTCCAATTCATGCCAAAGGTGTTCAATGGGATTGAGGTCAGGGCTCTGTCTAGGCCAGTCAAGTTCTTCCACACCAATCTTGACAAACCATTTCTGTATAGACCTTGCTTTGTGCACAGGGGCATTGTCATGCTGAAACAGGAAAGGGCCTTCCCCAAACTGTTGCCGCCAAGTTAGAATCACATAATTGTCTAGAATAGTCTAGAAATGTCTAGAAGGTCAAGACAGTCCTAATGAGGGCATGACGAAACCTATTCCCCCTCAGAAGACTGAAAAGATTTGGCATGGGTCCTCAGATCATCAAAAGGTTCTACAGCTGCACCATCGAGAGCATCCTGACTGGTTGCATCACGGCCTGGTATGGCAACTGCTCGGCCTCCGACGGCAAGGCACTACAGAGGGTAGTGCGAATGGCCCAGAACATCACCAGGGCCAAGCTTCCTGTCATCCAGGAACTCTATACCAGGTGGTGTCAGAGGAAGGCCCTAAAAATTGTCAAAGACTCCAGCCACCCTAGTCATAGACTGTTCTCTCTGCTATTGCACAGCAAGCGGTACCGGAGCGCCAAGTCTAGGTCCAAGAGGCTTCTAAACAGCTTCTACCCCCAAGCCATAAGAATTCTTAACAAGAGTGCTAAATAATTAATTAAATGGCTACCCAGACTATTTGCATTGATTTGATTTTATGCTGTACCGTTAAGATTTCCCTTCACTGGAACTAAGGGGCCTAGCCCGAACCATGAAAAACAGCCCCAGACCATTATCCATCCTCCACCAAACTTTACAGTTGGCACTATGCATTGGGGCAGGTAGCGTTCTCCTGGCATCCGCCAAACCCAGATTTGTCCGTCGGACTGCCAGATGGTGTTGCATAATTCATCACTCCAGAGAACGCATATCCTTTGACGGTGCCACGTTGAAAGTCACTGAGCTCTTCAGTAACGCCATTCTACTGCCAATGTTTGTCTATGGAGATTGCATGGCTGTGTGCTTGATTTTATACCCGTCAGCAATGGGTGTGGCTGAAATAGCCGAATCCACTAATTTTAAGGGGTGTCCACATACTTTGTATATATAGTTTACTTATAAAATATGTAATGGCACTGTAGAATCTACACTAATTTTCATAGTAGATACAGTGAGTGGTGGAACACTGACGGATGAGGCAGTGCAGGTCGTAGGAGTAGCGGGAATTGTCAGGAATGGTGAAACTGCCATCACAGATGGCCACCTGGCTCTCCCCAAAGGGTAGAGTGAAGTAGCACAGCTTATACAGCAAACAGCCCATCGCCTGGAGGGAACACACACACACATTTTTGTCATTTAGCAGCCGCTGTTATCCAGAGCGACTTACAGGAGCAATTAGGGTTAAGTGCCTTGCTCAAAGGCACATCGACAGATTTTACTGGCCCAATGTTCTTAACCTCTAGGCTACCTGCCTCCACATACACACACAACACACACTAATTAAGTTACATAACATTTAGAACAAACATCCAAATGCCTTGAGAAACAAGATGAAAAGAAGCAAGGAAAAGGCTTCTCCACACAAATATGTATTTTCAAATGTCCTACTGTACCAACTACCTGAGATTCCTCTTGCCACTGCCACTTGCCAAAGACTTGCTTTAAGTTTTCATTTAGTTTTATCTTTATTTTATAATTTTCATCGGTATTCTGTGACAAATTGCTGAAAAGTGTATTGTAAAAAAGCCCCATACAAATCAGAAGCTGGCACTGATACCACGACTAAAGCCTAGATCTAAAATACAACGTCCACTCACCCATATGTCAGCTTTAGTAGTGATAATCTTGCTATTGTAGAGGTTTACCATCTCAGGAGCACGATATGACAGAGTGGTGTATCTGAGAGAGAACAGGACAAGGTCACAAACAGGAAGATGAAGAACATCATGAGCTTTATCTAACTAACACTAACTTCAAATAGGCTCGGCTCAGGTGGACTTTGAAAGGGTTATGTTCTTCTGAAAGTTTCTATGGCTGTAAAAAAGCGCTATTCAAAAGAAATGAAATGGCAGGAAATGGTGTGCATGTACAGTCGTGGCCAAAAGTTTGGAGAATGACACAAATATTAATTTTCACAAAGTTTGCTGCTTCAGTGTCTTTAGATATTTTTGTCAGATGTTACTATGGAATACTGAAGTACAATTACAAGCATTTCATAAGTGTCAAAGGCTTTTATTGACAATTACATGAAGTTGATGCAAAGAGTCAATATTTGCAGTCTTGTCCCTTTTTCAAGACCTCTGCAATCCGCCCTGGCATGCTGTCAATTAACTTCTGAGCCACATCCTGACTGATGGCAGCCCATTCTTGCATAATCAATGCTTGGAGTTTGTCAGAATTTGTGGGGTTTTATTTGTCCACCCGCCTCTTGAGGATTGACCACAAGTTCTAAATGGGATTAAGATCTGGGGAGTTTCCTGGCCAAGTACACAAAATATCAATGTTTTGTTCCCAGAGCCACTTAGTTATCACTTTTGCCTTATGGCAAGGTGCTCCATCATGCTGGAAAAGGCATTGTTCTTCACCAAACTGTTCCTGGATGGTTGGGAGAAGTTGCTCTCGGAGGATGTGTTGGTACCATTCTTTATTCATGGCTGTGTTCTTAGGCAAAATTGTGAGTGAGCCCACTCCCTTGGCTGAGAAGCAACCCCACACATGAATGGTCTCAGGATGCTTTACTGTTGGCATGACACAGGACTGATGGTAGCGCTCACCTTGTCTTCTCCGGACAAGCATTTTTCCGGATGCCCCAAACAATCGGAAAGGGGATTCATCAGAGAAAATGACTTTACCCCAGTCCTCAGCAGTCCAATCCCTGTACCTTTTGCATATCAGTCTGTCCCTGATGTTTTTCCTGGAGATAAGTGGCTTCTTTGCTGCCCTTCTTGACACCAGGCCATCCTCCAAAAGTCTTTGCCTCACTGTGCGTGCAGATGCACTCTGGCCTGCTGCCATTCCTGAGCAAGCTCTGTACTGGTGGTGCCCCGATCCTGCAGCTAAATCAACTTTAGGAGACGGTGTCTGGCACTTGCTGGACTTTCTTGGGCGCCCTGAAGCCTTCTTCACAACAATTGAACCGCTCTCCTTGAAGTTCTTGATGATCCGATAAATGGTTGATTGATTTAGGTGCAATCTTACTGGCAGCAATAACCTTGCCTGTGAAGCCCTTTTTGTGCAAAGCAATGATGACGGCACGTGCTTCCTTGCAGGTAACCATGTTTGACAGAGGAAGAACAATGATTCCAAGCACCATCCTCCTTTTGAAGCTTCCAGTCTGTTATTCGAACTCAATCAGCATGACAGAGTGATCTCCAGCCTTGTCCTCGTCAACACTCACACCTGTGTTAACGAGAGAATCACTGACATGATGTCAGCTGGTCCTTTTGTGGCAGGGCTGATATGCAGTGGAAATGTTTTTGGGGGATTCAGTTCATTTGCATGGCAAAGAGGGACTTTGCAATTCATTGAAATTCATCTGATCACTCTTCATGACATGCTGGAGTATATGCAAATTACCATCATACAAACTGAAGCAGCAGACTTTGTGAAAATGTATATTTGTGTCATTCTCAAAACTTTTGAACACGACTGTACAGTTGAAGTCAGAAGTTTACATACACTTAGGTTGGAGTCATTAAAACTTGTTTTTCAACCACTCCACAAATTTCTTGTTAACAAACTATAGCTTTGGCAAGTCGGTTAGGACATCAACTTTGTACATGACACAAGTAATTTTTCCAACAATTGTTTACAAACAGATTATTTCACTTATAATTCACTGTATCACAATTCCAGTGGGTCAGAAGTTTACATACACTAAGTTGACTGTTCCTTTAAACAGCTTGGAAAATTCCAGAAAATTATGTCATGGCTTTAGAAGCTTCTGATAGGCTAATTGACATCATTTGAGTCAATTGGAGGTGTACCTGTGGATGTATTTCTAGGCCTACCTTCAAACTCAGTGCCTCTTTGCTTGACATCATGGGAAAATCAAAAGAAATCAGCCAAGACCTGATTGGTAGACCTCCACAAGTCTGGTTCATCCTTGGGAGCAATTTCCAAATGCCTGAAGGTACCACGTTCATCTGTACAAACAATAGTACACAAGTATAAACACCATGGGACTAAGCAGCCGTCATACCGCTCAGGAAGGAGACGCGTTCTGTCTCATAGAGATGAACGTACTTTGGTGCGAAAAGTGCAAATCAATCCCAGAACAACAGCAAAAAATAGAACTGTTTGGCCATAATGTCCATCCTTATGTTTGGAGGAAAAAGGGGGAGGCTTGCAAGCCGAAGAACACCATCCCAGCCGTGAAGCACGGGGTTGGTAGCATCATGTTGTGGGGGTGCTTTGCTGCAGGAGGGACTGGTGCACTTCACAAAATAGATGGCATCATGAGGAAGGGAAATTAAGAGGATATATTGAAGCAACATCTCAAGTCATCAGTCAGGATGTTAAAGCTTGGTCGCAAATGGGTCTTCCAAATGGACAATGACCCCAAGCATAGTTCCAAAGTTGTGGCAAAATGGCTTAAGAACAACAAAGTCAAGGTATTGGAGTGGCCATCACAAAACCCTGACCTCAATCCTATAGAAAATTTGTGGGCAGAACTGAAAAGGCGTGTGCGAGCAAGGAGGCCTACAAACCTGACTCAGTTACACCAGGTCTGTCAGGATGAGTGGGCCAAAGTTCACCCAACTTATTTTGGGAAGCTGGTGGAAGGCTACCCAAAACATTTGACTCAAGTTAAACAATTTAAAGGCAATGCTACCAAATACTAATTGAGTGTATGTAAACTTCTGACCCACTGGGAATGTGATAAAATAAATAAAGCTGAAATAAATCATTTTCTCTACTATTATTCTGACATTTCACATTTTTAAAATAAAGTGGTGATCCTAACTGACCTAAGACAGGGAATTCTTACTAGGATTAAATGTCAGGAATTGTGAAAAACTGAGTTTAAATGTATTTGGCTAACTTTTTTATTTCCTCATCGACTACTGGCACTCCTTCAGTCTGTGGGTTCTGGAACTTATTGGTGGCGCTTCCGAAGTCACACAGCACGTAGTGACCCTTATCATGTAACAGGATGTTCTCCACCTGCAGAAACACAAAGGAGAAGAAGAGTCAAACAGAGCCAGAGAACGACAGAATATGAGTCACGTAATTTATTTAAAAAATATATAATGTGAATTGGATAAAAAAAGTGTCTGCTTAATGGCATATCTAAATACCGGTAACAGCTTGCCTATATAACAGCAAGACTAATCCAAGAAGAAGATGAGGAGAGAGGGAGCGAGAGCAGAGAAGGGAGGTGGGAGAAAATACAGGAGAGTGGTCCTACAGATGTAGGATCTTAATTTGAGCCAGTTTGCTACAGCAGGAAAATAATCCTGCAGCAACAGTGAATTGTCATGTGAATTATAATTATTGTATTTTTTTTAGGGGTTGGTACATTTTTCGTAAGGGAAAATTTCAAAGTGGAAATTACATTTTTTTTTTTTTACCTCAAATACACTATAAGTTTTACATTTCCTGCATTGCAAGAAAGTTCTCCTGCAACCGGGTGATCAAATTAAGATCCTACATCTGTCCTCCCCATACCTTAAGGTCCCTGTGGATGATGGGTGTCTTGCCCTGGTGCAGTCGAGACACGGCGTCACACGTATCACAGAAGATCTGCAGTACCTCTGCCTCAGTGAAGCCTGTCTGCAGACGCTGGTTCATCAGGTTCACCACCTGGCCTCCTGCAAAGATACACAACTGGGCATCTTTCTTTTGGTGTTTTTCAGAGACCGTAGAAAGGCCTCTTTAGTGTCCTAAGTTTTCATAACTGTGACCTTAATTTCCTACCGTCTGTAAGGTGTTAGTGTCTTAATGACCGTTCCACAGGTGCATGTTCATTAATTGTTTATTGTTCATTGAACAAGCATAGGAAACAGTGTTTAAACCCTTTACAATGAAGATCTGTGAAGTTATTTGGATTTTTACGAATTATCTTTGAAAGACAGGGTTCTGAAAAAGGGAGTTTATAATATATATATTTATTCGTTTTTTTTGTTGAAATAGCGCCCCTTGTGTGCACAATTGGTAAAACCGTACACCCCGGTATGGTACAGAAACAGTATGACGGTATGAAAATCGGGATAAAGCTCACTGAAGGAATGCAGTCTGAGAAGTAGGATCTATTATCAACATGTTGATAGATTTATAAAACCGTCTCTACAGTATGTATGGTCTTCAAGGTTGAGCCACAGAGATAAAAAAAAAATAAAAATGTCCAATGCACAAAACTTAAAGAGCCAATAATCCTTTCAATGAACACTTAAGTGTCCTCTTCATTGTAACAGTTCTCCCATAGAGCGGAAAAGGTTAGGCTGCTCTATCATTCCATTATTAAGAGCTAATTATTCTGCGAACAAAAGAAAGAATGAAATATAGGTCCCCAGTTTGGCCGTGCTTGACTAGCTGTTAGCGTGATAAGTAAAGTTAGCCTTGGAGTGAAAGAGTGCTACAATGCCCAATGGTCACAATGGTCACAATGGATAATAACGCTCACAAAAGAATGGCAACACAGTTCAAAGGAAACACGTATTTTTCTTAAAGATGGCAATAAGACACAGTCCTTGAGGGTAGGTTTATAATACATCTACTAGGCCTATTTTATACGTTCTTAGAACCATAAGTTTGAACATGCATTCACATCCTGGAAAAAAACCCTGGTGCAGCACAGAAGTCAAATGAGATGCAGATACAAAGACAGAAGTAAAAATCTTTTGATCTGAATAGTCCTGAAAAAACAGGGATTTGATTTAAAACAAGCATTTCCTGGAGATACGTTTAAACAATCATATTATCTACACATTTACATTTTTGGGAGAAAAGCTGAATGGTAAAACACAACATTTAAAGAAAGTCACCACACCAGCGGTAGGCCTATATGGAGGACAGAATAGTTAGACAGAAAGCGTCCTCATGTGGACTACAAGTGGAGTGACAGTGGCCCGCCTTTATTTCTACCTTTCATAGTCACTTTTGAGGACTGAACTACACTTGATTGAACACAGAACCTTCAGTAAGCACTCACCTTTACAGTAGTCCATGAGGATGAGCACTTCCCACACATCTCCTCCTCCACAACTGGTGATACTAGAGTCCAGATAGCCAACAATGTTCTTATGGCCGACCAGGTCCTTCTGCGAGAGCACAAGGACAACCACATTACATTAAAAGACAGAGTGAACATTATCATGCCACTCAAATTCAAACGTTGTCTCCTGAGGAAAATTTGGTTGCCAATCATTGTTGCTGATAAATAAGCTGCTGCAGAGTTTGTAGAGCTGCCTGTATGCGTGTCATGCACGTGTTTTCATGTGAGCAAAGGGGAGTACTAGACATAATAGCTCCCTTTTCAAGCATGCCGTGGGGTAATCCCACAGCAACTCACCATAATCTGGATCTCTCGCTTGCACACCTGCAGGTCGTGCTCATTGTTGACATACATCCTCTTGAGGGCACAGCGGAGCCCCTGGCTGGTTCGTACCAGGAACACAATGGCAAACCCCCCTGTGAGAAAGAGTGAATGAGACCAAATTAAATGTTCAGTGTTTGGAGGCAAGCAACCATTGGAAGTCTGAAGTAATAGAGAAAACTGAATATATACGATATTCCACGTCATGAACAAATCCCTTTCAAGTGTATTCAGGTATCTGCTTGCATTTTGTATTGATATGGATGTATGTATTTACTGTAATTTATGTAATTCAGGGTTCATCTGTAAAAGAGACCTTGGTCTCAGTATGACTCCCTGATAAAATATAGGTCCAATAAAAAATGTAAAAGAGGTTGGGAATGTTGGCAACATCTCTCTGTGCAAAAGAATAATAATATTAGAAAGGGTCATTTTTCCTGTAGAAATACTGTGTTAGAGGACGAAGTTTATACATGTAAATTGTAAGAGGCTAGTGTAGAAAAATTGAAATATAGTTTTGATTTTACCTTAACTAGGGAAGTCAGTTAAGAACAAATTCATATTTACAATGACGGCCTAGGAACAGTGTTAAGGGGAAGAATGACAGATATTTACCTTGTGAGCTCGGGGATTCGATCTAGCAACCTTTCGGTTACTGGCCCAACGCTCTAACCACTAGGCTACCTGGCGTACAAATTATAGCAGTGACTGTATTATAAATAGTAGTGGGATAGAAGGCTTTACTGATTGTAGCTCAGATGTGGTAGGCTAGTAGTAGTAGCAGAGTGATTCCTCATGAAACTAGAACAAAAAGACACCATTATATTTTTTTTTACTGTGGCTTGGAAACCCGATGATCTTTAACAGGACGCAAATAATTTGTAGGAATTTGTTTGTCATTAACCAAGTTTAAATCCAACCTTTTTGTGAGTAAAGTGCATCAGATACAAAATGACATGACAGGCCTGATGGAAAAAGAAAATTTTTCAGTAAACTTTCCAAATGTAGACAGAACAAAATACGCTAGACAAGTTGGGATCTTTTTGTGTCAGTAAAATTAATTATGCGATAATTGTCAGTGAAAACACGTATGTGCAAATACTGATATCATAACCATCAAATCGAAGTAAACGTGGAGTCATGCGATGACAGGAAAGAATGCAGTTTATTAAGCTATAGATGACAAATTATGATGAAGTTCACAGGGTGGTGAAAGTGCAAGGTGATGAGCTTGATGCTCCTTTCCAATAAATATTGAGGTGTCTTATTCTGGTGACATGAAAATCGATGCTTGGCTGGCATATGACAAATAAAACTAACCCTCGCTCTTTTGTCTATAAAATAAGTCTCATCATGTAAGCCAGGATGGGCAAAATGTGGCCCCCATCTTTGTAGGGCTGCGGACCAATATGACCAAAAAAATACAGTATTCAGATCGCTTGAATTTTTCACATTTTCTTACTTTACAGCCTTATTATAAAATAGATTAAATACAATTACACACAATACCCAAAAATGACAAAGCAAAACAGGTTAAGAAATGTTATAAAAAAAAAGACCCTTTACTCAGTACTTTGTTGATGCACCTTTGGCACCGATTACAGCCTCGGGCATGACGGTACAAGATTGGCACACCTGTATTTGGGGAGTTTCTCCCATTCTTCTCTGCGGATCCTCTCAAGCTCTGTCACGTTGGATGGGGAGCGTCGCTGCACAGCCATTTTCAGGTCTCTCCAGAGATGTTCGAATGGGTTCTGGCTAGGCCACACAAGGACAACCAGAGACTTGTCCAAAAGCCACTCCTGTGTTGTCTTGGCTGTGTGCTTAGGGTCGTTGTTCTGTTGGAAGGTGAACCTTCGCCCCAGTCTGAGGGCCTGAGCGCTCTGGAGAAGACCAGTGGCAGGATCTCGCTTTACTTTGCGTCGTTCATCTTTCCCTCTATCCTGACTAGTCTCCCAGTCCCTGCCGCAGAAAAACAAATCTTATTTCTCATGGTCTGGAAGCCCTTTAGGTGCCTTTTGGCAAACTTCAAGCGGGCTGTCATGTGCATTGTACTAAGGAGTGGCTTCCGTCTGGCCACTCTACCATAAAGGCCTGATTGGTGGAGTGCTGCAGAAATGGTTGTCCTTCTGGAAGGTTCTCCCATCTCCACAGAGGAACAGAGCTCTGTCAGAGTGACCATCGGGTTCTTGGTCACCTTCCTGACAAAATACCTTCTCCTCCGATTGCTCAGTTTGGCCGGGAAGCCAGCTCTAGGAAGAGTCTTGTGGTTCTAAACTTCTTTGATTTAAGAATGATGGAGGCCACTGTGTTCTTGGGGACCTTCAATGCTGCAGAATTGTTTTGGTACCCTTTCCCAGACCTGTGTCTTGCCACAATCCTGTCTCTGAGTTCTACGGACAATTCCTTCGACCTCGTGGCTTGGTTTTTAAACTGACATGCACTATCAACTTTGGGACCTTATATATAGACAGGTGTGTGCCTTTCCAAATCATGCACAATCAATGTAATTTACCACAGGTGGACTCCAATCAAGTTGTAGAAACATCTCAAGGATGATCAATGGAAACAGGATGCACCTGAGCTCAATTTCGATTATTATAGAAAGGGTCTGAATCAGTGAATCATGACGGGCCCAGGTGCCCAAATAAATTGCAGGCCCCTATCACCACCCATATTTCCCTTAAATTGTAAATAATTTTGTTGGTAAGGCTGTGTGTTAATATTACTAAGCATTGTAACAGCAGAGCAGAACCTAATCTAAGGGCACATTTGAAGCTGTTACCAGAGAAGCCGCAATATAGCCAATACATTCAGCACCATGGACGGCGGTCAGAAATTAACCCGTATAAGTCGATCTGCACCACGGAAAGCACAAAGCGGTCAAAAAACACCCTATTTATCTGCAAATAATAGGCAATAGTCTCTATTTTAAAACATAAATATAGAGATCAATCTCTTGACAGAAACACCAAAACACAGCTAATGACCCAGTACATGCTCGCCAATTATCCTCTATGCTGCCCAGGATTTTATGTTGAAGCTCAGCTGCTGATGTGTCAGCAGTCTCCAGAAATCCCCAAAACGACTCTGTGATGGTCAGATCTGTGGCGACATTATTTGCATCCCTAGTCACTCTCACATAGCGATAAACGTGGTTTAACTGGTCTACTTTGGATACAGCTGGTGTCCATAATAATAGAAGTAAAACGTTGAGTGAGAGGAAAATAACCTCTCACTCAACATCAACAAAACTAAGGAGATGATCGTGGACTTCAAGAGGCTGAAGAAATTCAGCTTGTCACCAAAAACACTCACAAACTTCTACAGATGCACAATCGATAGCATCCTGTCGGGCTGTATCACCGCCTGGTACGGCAACTGCTCCGCCCACAACCGTAGGGCTCTCCAGAGGGTAGTGAGGACTGCACAACGCATCACCGGGGGTAAACTACCTGCCCTCCAGGACACCTACACCACCCGATGTCACAGGAAGGCCAAAAAGATCATCAAGGACAACAACCACCCGAGCCACTGCCTGTTCCCCCACTATCATCCAGAAGGCGAGGTCAGTACAGGTGCATCAAAGCTCAGACCGAGAGACTGAAAAACAGCTTCTATCTCAAGGCTATCAGACTGTTAAACAGCCATCACATTGAGTGGCTGCTGCCAACATACTGACTTAAATCTCTAGCCACTTTAAATAATTAAAAAGTGGATGTAACAAATGTATCACTAGCCACTTTAAATGATGCCACTTATATAATGTTTACATATCCTACATACTCCTCTCATATGTATATACTGTACTCTATACTATCTACTGCATCTTGCCTATGCCAGTCAGCCATCGCTCATCCATATATTTATATGTACATACTCGTATTCATTCATTTACACTTCTGTGTATAAGGTAGTTGTTGTGAAATTGTTAGATTACTTGTTAGATACTACTGCATGGTCGGAACTAGAAGCACAAGCATTTCGCTACACTCGCATTAACATCTGCTAACCATGTGTGTGACAAATAAAATTTGATTTGAGAAAATGGGTCTTCCTGCATCTCTCCCTGAACGTCACACTTCACTCGCTTGGCTAAGACATAAATCAGCTCATTTTGGATTTTGAAGACAGATAGTTAACAGATTCTGCGGGGCGTTCTAAAAGTTCTTTCAGAACTGGGTCGTAAATTGACAGCAGTTTGGGCCAGTAGGCTTACACGAGTCTAATGCAATAACCTGCCGTTTAACTTTTGCATCCACATTTGTTGCAAAATGCCCTGTCAGTTGGATAGGTAAAAAGGCTGTCTGTCCCATTTCCACCTGTTTCCTCATCCACCACGATTCTAGCCTCACCCTGCTCCTCTTCCTCCCCGCCCGGCCCAGGGATAGCTTGTCTGGCCTGGCTTGTGCTCAGGGTCGTATCCACCGATATCTAACAACTTGTATCCTCCTCTGTCAAAGTTGCTTCTTCTGGCACGATTGAACAGCTTGGCCTTGGCTCACTTGACCCGCAAAAAGCTGCTGCTTGCGCCGATAACCCTACATCCTCTTCTGGTCCCGCTACATTGCTTGTGCTAGCAATGGCTGCACTTGAACTGCATTTGAAAAAGGAATCTAATTTAACAAATTTTGATACCTCCTTTGCTTTCTAATTTTCGGCCTTCCTCTTTTGGGCTCCACTTTTGTGTTGATACATTGCTGATTTTTAAATCACCCTGGTGCGACCGCACCGGCTGCCCTGGCTGATGCTACGCTACTGGTCTGAATTCTTATGTAAATAAGGTATGTCATGATGTGACTATCATTAATGTGATGACTGTAGTTCATCGAATAATTACCTACTGTTTAGTTATTAGATTAAATTAATCACGTAACAATTAACTCATTAGGAATTTGAGGCACCCGAATTAACTCAAAAATATATAGATATCATTTTAAATTTTTTTATTTAACCTTTATTTAACTAGGCAAGTTAGTTCAGAACAATTCTTATTTACAATGACGGCCTACCAAAAGGCAAAAGGTCTCTTGCGGGGACAGGTTCCTGGGATTAAAAATAAATAAAAAATACAATGTCAATCAAAAGTCACTAATTAATCATTTCCTCATTTCAGTCTGATTTTGAAAATCGCAAACTTCGTGAATCTGCAGAAACCCTAGTCTCACTGATTATTCTGTACCACACAAATTGATTTGATTACTTATTTACTAAGAAACAAAATGATAACATAGGATACACACATGGTATAGGTTATTGATTAGAAACTTAATGCGATGACAACAGGTCCCTAGTGGACTAAAACAATGACACTTGTTACACAAGATGGAGAGTTAGAGAGAGAAAGCGAGAAAGAGAAGCAACACTTGGATTTACACTTACTTTTGGGTAAGAAGTCATGTATTTACGTCCATTATTTACATGCATTGAGAAGGGTTCAATGGGGCCTTCTTATTTCGGATGGCCTTCTCCTTCTCTGATTGTCCACAAGACAATATCCTTCTCCTTAGTTGTCTTACTTGCACTTGTTCTGGAAGAGTGGTCTCCTGAGGGCGGCTAATCAGCCGTATCGATGATCCCAGAGTGGTGAGGAAAGCAGTGTAGGCAACGATGATACAAGCATTTCGCTACACTCGCATTAACATCTGCTAACCATGTGTATGTGACAAATAAAATTAGATTTTGATTTGAAGAGGATAACCGGATGGTCCTACTTAAATGAACCTTCTTAGATACAGTACTTAAAACAGCTACTCAACCGTAGCATTGGATTGTTAGAGGTTCTTTTGTCTTCTTCAACCTCGTGTTGCGTTCTGGGGTAGTGACAAATCATAGACCTCACTGCACTTGTGGTCTGTTTAAGTCTGATATGTTAATTCTTAACTCAACCCTTTATACCCTCGGGTAAAAAGGGGAGTTCACATCATGCTGACACGCTCTCTGGGCTCCCTGGGGCGTGGCTAGTTACGAGGCAAGGTACGATAATTTTCTACGATCTTGTTAGAGAACTAAAATCACAATCTTATTGTCACAAACACATTCTCTTTAACGTAAAGGATGTAAACCAGATATACAGAGTGTAAAAAATCTTCAAGTTACAATGTTTTGTTATAACGTCTTTATGATAATTTTAAATGACATCACAAAATAGACATTCATTTTCCATCTTCCATCTCTTATCATTCCCAACATTCGGATGTTAAAATGTATTTTCCTGGTGTTCATTGTTTGATGTTGAAGTTTTCGGAGGCAAACTCTTCTGTAACAAAGAGACATTCCATTCACCCAAACTAGAAACCAAAAGGAATTGTCTGCTGCCTACAATTTACAATCGACGTGAGGTGTCATAAAACCCCCACATCCACCCACCCCCTCTGCGGGTGAGGGGGCTCTATTGAACGCTCATCCACCGTAACCTGATCCTTGGATCCTCACAAGAGAGTAACGACAGGTATTTATGTTCTTTATTATTAATACACTTGCAAAACTTCTATAAATCTGTTTTCACTTTGTAATTATGGGGTATTGTGTGTAGATTGATGAGGAAAAATTATTGAATCAATTCAAGACTGTAACATAACAAAATGTCGAAAAAGGCAAGGGGTCTGAATACTTGTATATACAGTGGCTTGCAAAAGTATTCACCCACTTGGAATTTTTCCTATTTTGTTAAAACCAGAATAAAAAAAAATATTTTCGGGGGTTTGTATCATTTGATTTACACAACATGCCTACCACTACGAAGATGCAATATATTTTTTATTGTGAAACAAACAAGAAATAAGACAAAAAAACAGAAAACTATGTGTGCATAACGCCCCAAAAGGCAATATTTTGTAGAGCCACCTTTTGCAGCAATTACAGCTGCAAGGCTCTTGGGATATGTGTATATAAGCTTGGCACATCTAGCCACTGGGATTTTTGCCCATTCCTCAAGGCAAAACTGCTCCAGCTCCTTCAAGTTGGATGGGTTCCGCTTGTGTACAGCAATCTAAGTCAAACCACAGATTCTCAATTGGATTGAGGTCTGGGCTTTGACTAGGCCATTCCAAGACATTTAAATGTTTCCCCTTAAACCACTCGAGTGTTGCTTCAGCAGTATGCTTAGGGTCATTGTCCTGCTGGAAGGTGAACCTCTGTCCCAGTCTCCAATCTCTGGAAGACTGAAACAGGTTCCCTCAAGAATTTCCATGTATTTAGCGCCATCCATCATTCCTTCAATTCTGACCAGTTTCCCAGTCCCTGCTGATGAAAAACATAAAAACATCCCCATAACATGATGCTGCCACCACCATGCTTCACTGTGGGGATGGTGTTCTCGGGGGGGGGGGGGGTGATGAGAGGTGTTGGGTTTGCGCCAGACACAGCGTTTTCCTTGATGGCCAAAAATATACAGTTTAGTCTTATCTGACCAGAGTACCTTCTTCCATATGTTTGGGGAGTCCCACATGCCTTTTGGCGAACACCAAACATTTTTTCTTATTTTTTTTCTTTAAGCAATGGCTTGTTTTGGCCACTCTTCCGTAAAGCCCAGCTCTGTGGAGTGTACGGCTTAAAGTGGTCCTATGGACAGACTCCAATCTTGGCTTTGGAGCTTTGCAGCTCCTTCAGGGTTATCTTTGGTCTCTTTGTTGCCTCTCTGATTAATGCCCTCCTTGCCTGGTCCGTGAGTTTTGGTGGGTGGCCCTCTCTTGGCAGGTTTGCTGTGGTGCCATATTCTTTCCATTTTTTATAATGGATTTAATGCTGCTCTGTGGGATGTTAAAAGTTTCATATATTTTTTTAAAACCCAACCCTGACCTGTACTTCTCCACAACTTTGTCCCTGACCTGTTGGGAGAGTTCCTTGGTCTTCATGGTGCCGCTTGCTTGGTGGTGCCCCTTGCTTAGTGGTGTTGCAGACTCTGTGGCCTTTTCGAACAGGTGTATATATAGTAAGATCCTGTGACAGATCATGTAACACTTAAATAAAGTCCACCTGTGTGCAATCTAACTAATTATGTGACTTCTGAAGGTAATTGTTTGCACCAGATCGTATTTAGGGGCTTCATAGCAAAGGGGTTGAATACATATGCATGCACCACTTTTCAGTTTTTTCTAAATTTTGTAAACAAGTAATTTTTTCATTTCACTTCACCAATTTGGACTATTTTGTGTATGTCCATTACATGAAATCCAAATAAAAATCAATTCAAATTACAGGTTGTAATGCAACAAAATAGGAAAAATGCCAAGGGGGATGAATACTTTTGCAAGGCACTGTATATATATATATTTTTACATAGTTTTTTTGGTGGGGGGACTCAGTCGGGATCTCAGCTTACTGTTGAGAGCTAGAATAATAAAATACACAATTTCAAAATTTGGTAGTGCATTAGCAGTCAACTAGCCCATGTCAGCAAAATGTTTTTAGATTGGTAAGTTAGACTAACGGCCAGCTATCTAAACTAGAAAGCATGGTCGAACTACTGACCGGGGTAGGGCCTATTTGATCATTAGTTATCATATTAAAAACGTCAAACATTTGCCTCACCCTATGGCACAATTTGTAGAATTGCAGGAAATTTGTTAGAAAATAGCTACATTTTCTCTACGCCCAATTGCAAAATGCGCAGAAAAAGTAAAAAAATTTTGCTCGCAAGCTGGGGTGTATGGATGTGCGTATGTAGACCCAGGAGCCACTGCGGCCCCTCATGATGAGTTCCGTTGCACATCCCTGATTTAGGCTATATGTGCGCTATAGCCAACAGCTAACAAATAGCGGAGTGGGCACCAGAGTGGGTACACTCGCTATACAGTGAGGGAAAAAAGTATTTGATCCCCTGCTGATTTTGTACATTTGCCCACTGACAAAGAAATGATCAGTCTATAATTGTAATGGTAGGTTTATTTGAACAGTGAGAGACAGAATAACAACAAAAAAATCCATGAAAACAAATGTGAAAAATGTTATAAATGGAATTGCATTTTAATGAGGAAAATAAGTATTTGACCCCCTCTCAATCAGAAAGATTTCTGGCTCCCATGTGTCTTTTATACAGGTAACGAGCTGAGATTAGGAGCACACTCTTAAAGGGAGTGCTCCTAATCTCAGCTTGTTACCTGTATAAAAAGACACCTGTCGACAGAAGCAATCAATCAGATTCCAAACTCTCCACCATGGCCAAGACCAAAGAGCTCTCCAAGGATGTCAGGGACAAGATTGTAGACCTACACAAGGCTGGAATGGGCTACAAGACCCATCGCCAAGCAGCTTGGTGAGAAGGTGACAACAGTTGGTGCGATTATTCGCAAATGGAAGAAACACAAAAGAACTGTCAATCTCCCTCGGCCTGGGGCTCCATGCAAGATCTCACCTCGTGGAGTTGCAATGATCATGAGAACGGTGAGGAATCAGCCCAAAACTACACGGGAGGATCTTGTAAATGATCTCAAGGCAGCTGGGACCATAGTCACCAAGAAAACAATTGGTAACGCACTACGCTGTGAAGGACTGAAATCCTGCAGCGCCTGCAAGGTCCCCCTGCTCAAGAAAGCACATATACATGCCCGTCTGAAGTTTGCCAATGAACATCTGAATGATTCAGAGGACAACTGGGTGAAAGTGTTGTGGTCAGATGAGACCAAAATGGAGCTCTTTGGTATCAACTCAACTCGCCGTGTTTGGAGGAGGAGGAATGCTGCCTATGACCCCAAGAACACCATGCCCACCGTCAAACATGGAGGTGGAAACATTATGCTAAGGGAGTGTTTTTCTGCTAAGGGGACAGGACAACTTCACCGCATCAAAGGGACGATGGTGTGGGCCATGTACCATCAAATCTTGGGTAAGAACCTCCTTCCCTCAGCCAGGGCAATGAAAATGGGTCGTGGATGGGTATTCCAGCATGACAATGACCCAAAACACACGGCCAAAGTAGCAAAGGAGTGGCTCAAGAAGAAGCACATTAAGGTCCTGGAGTGGCCTAGCCAGTCTCCAGACCTTAATCCCATAGAAAATCTGTGGAGGGAGCTGGATTTTTTTGTTGTTATTCTGTCTCTCACTGTTCAAATAAACCTACCATTAAAATTATAGACTGATAATTTCTTTGTCAGTGGGAAAACGTACAAAATCAGCAGGGGATCAAATACTTTTTTCCTTCACTGTATAACACAACATGTGTTTGTGAGAACACCTTAGTTGATTTGAAAGTGTGATGGAAACCCATTTCACTTGTATTTTTTGTTGTTGTCGGTGAATGGGAATTTAACAGCAAAAGGTATTTTTTGGTGCACTACACAGAATGTACAGAACATTCAGGACCTGCTCTTTCCAGGTGAATGAGAGTCCAGCTATGATCCCTTATTTATGTCACTTAAATCAGTGTAGATGAAGGGGAGGAGACAGGTTAAAGAAGGATTTTTAAGTCGGACATGGATTGTGTATGTGTGCCATTCAGAGGGTGAATCGGTAAGACAAAAGATTTAAGTGCCTTTGAACGGGGTATTGTAGTATGTGCCCGGTGCACCGGTTTGTGTCGAGAAGTACAACGCTGTTTCCCGTGTGTATCAATAATGGTCCACCACCCAAAGGACATCCAGTAAACTTCACAAAGCTATGGGAAGCATTGGAGTCAACATGGGCCAGCATCCCTGTGGAACGCTTTTGACACCTTGTAGAGTTCATGCCCCAAAGAATTGAGGCTGTTCTGAGGGCAAAAGAGGGGGGGTGCATCTCAATATTAGGAAGGTGTCCTTAATGTTTTGTACACTTAGTGTCCGTCTTCACGCACGTCTGGTGGGAAAATGTGCACATTTTTTATGCAGATTTTTGAATATTTGCATGAAAATCTGGACACTTAGCTATTGTGATGTTGCCAGATTGACTTTAGATGTCGTAGCCTATAACTTTAGCTAGCTAGCTAAGATTAAAGGGACAGCACCAAATTTTAGAATGCTAACATTAGCATTGCTATCTATTTTTTGACTAACTGCTAGCAAATGGCTACACTGCCATCGCTCTAAACATTGCCATCACTCCAAAGTAAATTTCGTGACATCATAATGATGGCAAAGTTGTTTCCTTCTAATTATTTGCCTACTTTAGCAATGCCATCGTATTTACAGACCAATATAGTTTAATTTTGACAAAAAAGTTATTAGCCCCCATTCAGAATGACTGAGCAGCAATATGTTGGAGGCATTTTGAGAACTTTCATAAAAATGGCATGACGCAACCGAGTGATGGAGGTGCAACCAATGAATAGTAGGCTAGAGTCAGTACAGTAACATCTTATAAAATGTGCATCCACTGTCCCACAGCCCAGCCAGTCAATGTATAAACTTAATCTCCCCTGGAAAAAAGAATCTAGACAATATTTCCTCATGCTACTAGGCTAGCATTTGGTATGAGCAATAGGTCACCAGAAACTGATGTCCGGATAGATTTTTCTCGGGTTTTCGCCTGCTAAATGAGTTCTGTTATACTCACAGACATTATGTTAACGCTTTTAGAAACCTCAGAGTGTTTCCTATCCAATAGTACTTATGTGCATATCCTATTTTCTGAGCCTGAGTGGCAGGCATTTTGCTTTGGGCACGCCAGACTCTCCAAAACCGTCACCTCACCTGCCGCTCCCTAAGAAGTTAAGTCCAAGATGGCGTAGCAGTCAATCCAAGATGGCGTAGCAGTCAGACGTCTTTTGTCCTCGTCCTGTCGTGTCCAGTGTATATATATTTTTATATATTTTCTTTGCATATCATTTTATATATTTTTTCTAAAACTTAACTTCAAAACACTCTCCTGCAACCCGCCTCACCCAATGTGGTACGGATCAGTTTTTTTTTTTCAAGTATTTTCCACCTCGAATCCGGAATTCCCTAACGTTAGCTAGCTCACTAGCTAACGTTAGTATTTAGCTTACCATTGCTAGCGGACAGCAGCAGCTAACCTTTAGCTCGGAGAAGCTCTCGCCGTTCGTATAATGCGACTCAAACCAGAGCATACCGGACCTATTTCCTCTCCATATCCCCAGATTCCTACCGCAAGTTGGACATTTTCAAATGGATCTTGCAGCTAGCTAGCTTCTATCTGAGTGACTATTGGCTAACGTCGGTCCCGGAGCAATGCACCAATTAGCCTGAATCTAGCCTGTGCTCGGCCCATCTTCCGTCTGGCTGAAGAGTCCCATCAGCCACTCCTGGGCTACAACACCTATCCGGACCCGTTTTTTACTGCCGGTGCGGAGCCTCACTGGGCCTTCACGAGTGGACCACCGACGTTATCTGCCCGAGGGGGGTATTCAACCGGCCTCCGTCGTGACGTCACCTGAATGCCCATCAGCTAACTGCGGCCTGCTAACGTTTTGCTGTCTAGAGCATATCGGCTGCTAGCTAAACAGGTCCATCGGACAGTTTCTTGGGCCACTATTACCTATTTTGCCAATTGGCCTGGTCCCCTTCACCACACGGAACCTCACTAACCCATCACGACTGGTCTACCAACGGAAACGCACGAGGAGGCTATATACAGACTACCTCCGTCTTTGTTAGCCGGCCTGCTAGCCTTTGCTAGCTTGCTGTCCCCGGCTAGCTGTCTGAATCGCCGTGTCCCCAACCAGCCTCACTACTCACTGGAACTTAATGATCACTCGGCTAAGCATGCCTCTCCTCAATGTCATTATGCCTTGCCCATTGCTGTTCTGGTTAGTGTTTATTGTCTTATTTCACTGTAGAGCCTCTAGACCTGCTCAATATACCTTATACAACCCTTCAGTTCCACCACCCACACATGCAATAACATCACATGGTTTAAATGTTTCTAGAGAAAATATCTCTTTCATCAACACTTAATGCCTAGGTCTACCTCCACTGTATTCACGTCCTACCATACCCCTGTCTGTACATTATGCCTTTAATCTATTTTATCACCCCCTGAAACCTGTTCTTTTTACTCTCTGTTCTGAACGTACTAGACAACCAGTCATTATAGCTTTTAGCCGTACCCTTATCCTACTCCTCCTCTGTTCCTCTGGTGACAGAGGTTAATCCAGGCCCTGCAGTGCCTAGCTCCACTCCTATTCCCCAGGCGCTCTCATTTGTTGACTTCTGCAACCGTAAAAGCCTTGGTTTCATGCATGTTAACATTAGAAGCCTCCTCCCCAAGTTAGTTTTATTCACTGCCCTAGCACACTCTGCCAACCCGGATGTCCTAGCCGTGTCTGAATCCTGGCTTCGGAAGACCACCAAAAACGCTGAAATTTCCATCCCTAACTACAACATTTTCAGACAAGATAGAACGGCCAAAGGGGGCGGTGTTGCTACCTACTGCAGAGATAGCCTGCAGAGTTCTGTCTTACTATCCAGGTCTGTACCCAAACAATTTGAACTTTTACTTTTAAAAATCCACCTTTCTAGAAACAAGTCTCTCACTGTTGCCGCTTGCTATAGACCACCCTCTGCCCCCAGTTGTGCCCTGGACACCATATGTGAACTGATTGCCCCCCATCTATCTTCAGAGTTCGTGCTGCTAGGTGACCTAAACTGGGACAAGCTTAACACCCCGGCCATCCTACAATCTAAGCTTGATGCCCTAAACCTCACACAAATCATCATTGAACCTACTAGGTACAACCCCAAAGCCACTGAATACACCACTGATGTTTTCAACCAAGATCTCGGCGATCACTGCCTCATTGCCTGCATCCGTAATGGGTTTGCGGTCAAACGATCTCCCCTCATTACTGTTAAACGCTCCCTAAAACACTTCAGCGAGCAGGCCTTTCTAATCGACTTGGCCCGGGTATCCAGGAAGGATATTGACCTCATCCCGTCAGTAGAGGATGCCTGGTTTATTCTTTAAAAGTGCCTTCCTCACCATCTTAAATAAGCATGCCCCATTCAAGAAATGTAGTACCAGGAACAGATATAGCCCTTGGTTCTCTCCAGACCTGACTGCCCTTGACCAGCACAAAAACATCCTGTGGCATTCTGCATTAGCATCAAACAGCCCCCGTGATATGCAACTTTTCAGGGAAGTCAGGAACCAATATACACTGGCAGTTAGGAAAGCCAAGGCTAGCTTTTTCAAGCAGAAATTTGCTTCCTGTAATACAAACAAAAAACTTCTGGGACACTGTAAAGTCTATTGAGAACAAGAGCACCTCCTCCCAGCTGCCCACTGCACTGAGGATAGGAAACGCTGTCACCACCGATAAACCAACAATAATTGAGAATTTCAATAAGCATTTTTCTACAGCTGGCCATGCTTTCCACCTGGCTACCCCTACCCCGGTCAACAGCCCTGCACCCCCCTCAGTAACTCGCCAAAGCCTCCCCCATTTCTCCTTCTCTCAAATCCAGTTAGCTGATGTTCTGAAAAAGCTGCAAAATCTAGACCCCTACAAATCAGCCGGGCTATCTGGACCCTTTCTTTCTAAAATGATCTGCCGAAAATGTTGCAACCCCTATTACTAGCCTGTTCAACCTCTCTTTCGTGACGTCTGAGATTCCCAAAGACTGGAAAGCAGCTGCGGTCATCCCCCTCTTCAAAGGGGGAGACACTCTTGACCCAAACTGCTACAGACCTATATCTATCCTACCCTGCCTTTCTAAGGTCTTTGAAAGCCAAATGAACAAACAAATTATCTGGTTTCTTTACACTCGTTGCCATACCCACTGGCTCCAGGTCATCTACAAGTCCCTGCTAGGTAAAGTCCCGCCTTATCTCAGCTCGCTGGTCACCATAGCAGCACCAACCCGTAGCACGCGCTCCAGCAGGCATATCTCACTGGTCACCCCCAAAGCCAATTCCTCCTTTGGCCGACTCTCCTTCCAGTTCTCTGCTGCCAATGACTGGAACGAACTACAAAAATCTCTGAAACTGGAGACACTTATCTCCCTCACCAGCTTTAACTTCTCAAGGAGCAGTGTTGCGCTAGCACCCCACTCCCGACACTACCCGGTGAAATGCAAGGCGCCAAATTCAAAATCCAAAAGTTGAATTATTAAACATTCATCAATATACAAGTGTTGCATAGTCATTCAAAAGCTCTGCTTCTTGGCAATATCACAGCGTTGTCAGATTTCAAAAAGGCTTTACGGCGAAAGCACTACATTTGATTGTTTGAGGGTAGCACCTCCAATATTTTTCCCATTACCATAAATTCATAAGCCACCACGGTTCACACAAAACACATTTCACAGCGAAAACAAATCAATTACCTTTTGAAGAACTTCTGCTGAGGGATTCCCAAGTGTCCAACGAAGACAATCCATGGTTCTTTTGTTAGAAAACGTCATGTATTATATCCATAAATCTCTGTTTGGTTGGCGCGTTATGATAAGAAAATACAGCGTCCACTCGCCCATTGAAACGTGAAGAGAACTCGTTCAACCTATACCTATAAACTTGTCCAAGAACAATCAAACATCATTGATAATGTATCCTTAGGAACACTTTAATGTACATTCAGTATAATATTTCAACCGGAATATAAACTAGGCGATAGGAAAGGAAAAAACCACAGAGCGCGCAAGCCGGGAACGCGCATTCTCTTCTGTTGACTTCTGTGTGGCCACTTCCTAATTCTTCTTCTTCTGCCATCTAAAGCAACTAAATAGAATCAAAACAGTGTCTCGAGACTGTTGACATCCAGAGGAAGCAATAGGTACTGCATTCATACTCCCTTATATGGGCATTTTCATAAGGGAGGGGTTCAAAATGAGGCAATGTGTCAAAATCACTATTTCCAGTACAGAAATTCCTCGGGTTTTCGCCTGCCATATCCGTTCTGTTATACTCACAGACAAAATTTTAACACTCTTAGAAACTTCAGTTTCCTATCCAATGGTACTAAATATGTGCATATCCTATTTTCTGGGCCTGAGTGGGAGGCATTTTACTTTGGGCACGCCAGGCTCTCCAAAACCATCACCTCGGGAGCTGCTCCCTAAGAAGTTAAGCACCAGCTGTCAGAGCAGTTCACAGACCCCTGCATCTGTTTATAGCCCATCTGTAAATAGCCCAACCAACTACCACATCCCCTACTTTATTTATTTAATTATCTTGTTCCTTTGCACCCCAGTTTTTCTACATTGCACATTCATCCACTGCACATTTACCATTCCAGTGTTTAAATGCTATATTGTAATTACTTTGCCACCATGGCCTATTTATTGCCTTACCTTCCTTATCCTACCTCATTTGCACTCTTTGTATATAGATTTGTTTTTTCTACTGTATTATTGACTGTATGTTTGTTTTACTCCAAGTGTAACTCTGTGTTGTTGTATGTGTCGAACTGCTTTGCTCTATCTTGGCCAGGTCGCAGTTGTAAATGAGAACTTGTTCTCAACTTGCCTACCTGGTTAAATAAAGGTGAAATAAAAATGTTTAAAAAAAAGTATTTGTTACTTTAATTTCTTATTTTTTACTTAACATGTATTTTTTCTTGAAACTGCATTGTTGGTTAAGGGCTTGTAAGTAAGCATTTCACTGTAAAAGTCTACACCTGTTGTATTTGGCGCATGTAACAAATAACATTTGATTTGATTCGCGTCCCATTACGAAACTATATGACTAGAAGACAAGACAAGATATTGAAGTAAAGAAATCAAATAGGCCTAACTATTCCATACACCCCATTCCATAAGAGCATCATTTGTCATATTTTGCCAACTGTCTTTGTGGCATCATGTTTAATTAGTAATTTTCAGTGCAACTGTAGGCTTACAGTATATCTAGCCTAACTGTCTTAGCATGGAATTTACGGTAACTCAATGTTGATAGCCTACATGTTATACCATAATGGTGTTGAATTTCAATGTGTTGAAAGTGCAGTGTACTGTGTAGATCTATACAATAATGCAGTGGCAGTTGCTGAGCTAAAACTGGGGCAGGGATAGGCTAGACTGTCTCCATTCAGCATGTTTCAGACTCAGTGTAACTCTAAAAGGATGGACAGAATAGGCAGAAATCATGAGATGCAATTTGCCTTACTCGTCAACAAAAAGCCTTGCATGTGAGAAAGTGATAAGAACATTGTCATCATGAACCGAGGTTGTTAGTGTATGATACAAAATGGTAGTGTTATGTGATAACTGGGGTCGGGGTCAATTTGAGAATTGACATGTGCCATTTATTTTTATGTATATGATTGTGTTTATTTAGGCTAGGTTATGAATTTGCCACTTTCAAAGACTAGGCCCATTTATTTTTCTATTCTGATTGACTGAGTTTACATGGAATTGAACCCAAGCCAGATGCTTAATGACAAACATATACTGTTTTGAGGTGATTTGACACCACTGCACAATTTGCACAGTGAGTCAGGGATTAATGTCACATCACTTCCTCACATCAAGGCATTATGGTCCTGTGTGGCTCAGTTGGTATAGCATGGCGCTTGCGGAGGACCAGTAAGAAAATGTAGGCACTCACTACTGTAAGTCGCTCTGGATAAGCGCATCTGCAAAATGACTCAAATGTAAATGTACAATTATTCTTTGGACTTCACTACCAAGTACCTGAGTGATATCAAACGATCAGCAACTTGGTCTGCATGGTATTGTGTTGTCAAAATGAAAAAAATACCAGGTTTAATGTGCCCAATGGACTATTGTTTAAGAGTAAAGATTATTTAACACCCCAAAACATCTCTCAGTGCTCTTCAGTACCTGAATATTTGCTATCATTCCTAGTGAGCCTCTTCTCGTGTCCATGGTCACTAATTTTAATAAATCATAGACACCGAAAAAATACGATTCCTGAGACCATTTAAGCGCCTCATACGTTTCCTAGGCCGTCATTGAAAATAAGAATTTGTTCTTAACTGACTTGCCTAGTTAAATAAAGGTAAGAATATATATATATATGTAAGGGTATTTCCTTCCAACGAATTTACCAAATGAAGCTGCTGCTTCAACAATGACAGAGCTGTCAGTCATTTGACTGATATGATATAAGTCATATCTTGCAGCAGCCACACACTTGATCCTCAAAACTGATGCCATGAAAGCCACACTACAAACAACATGGCACGATGGCTTATCCATCTACAGTGAAATGGTCATTGGGCTGGGTGTGTCAGATGTAGGAGTGTCAGGAATAGGAGTACATCATGTGGAAAGTTGACACGACAGTATGTCTTTACAAATGGCATACTGTAGCCATATCACACTGAAACCTAGGCCTGCCTCTGGCTTGGGCATAAATTAATTCCATCATTCCATAGTTCATGCAGCAGCTACCTGATTGGTAATGACTGATCGATGTTGACCATTGTTGCAGTTTGCTGTCTGACTGAAATGTCACATGACATGTTCTCAGTCAACATGAACATCAAAACATTGTTTCCAAAAGACAAGCATCAATTCCTACATCTCACCTTCGGCCACTGTTTCTTCAATAGTGACTTGGTGCCGCCCAATAGTACACGAACGTCCAATTAAATTGCCACCTGCATGGCTGGATCCACTGCTACCCCCTCCAGAACCAGGTCCAGAACTGACCAGCTCCCGACGAGATGAATCAAAAAACTTCCTCATTATAGTTATCAGTCAGATCTCGATTATCAAGAAAAATTATCCTCAGTTTGATACTGACTGCTAAAATGTCCTTGTTTCCAGTTGTGCCAGTTTCACAAATGAACCTTGTATTTCTGGACAAGGCCGAAGATTTGTCTGACACAGGCAGTCTTGTTGTTCACAGATGCCAAAACAGCTGTGATTTCTTCACCAGCACTGGCAGCAGTTAGCTATCTCATCATTGACTAAATAGCTAGCAATCTCGGAATGACCCGTCTACTTTTTGCTTGACAGACTAGATATAGAGACAAGATAGCAGACTAAAATAATGCCGCTAAACCTTGTGCAGTATTATATTTGCTATCGTCTTGGAGGACATTTCTCCATCCATACAGCTGTTCAGGGGGTTGTGGGTCCCTCCAACTCCGCGTCTAGTTTATGACATTTCATGTAGCTAAGGTTATCCAGGTTATCCTCTAAAAACTATGTCCGTTGCAATATATCCCCGGTGCAACGTGCAAATGTTACACGATCCTTCCATATTCAATGTCTTTAGGCAAAAATGATTATTTCCAAGCCTACGACAACACATCATCTAGCTAGCTACAATTAGCTAAGGGCTAGCAGGCTGCCACGAACCGCTAGCTAGCTATTTCGCAACAGGAAATAAATATCAAACTGACAGGAAATGGTCATTCCGATACTGTGTGTACCGACTGTAGCTAGATACTTTCGATCTCAGTTTGCTTTGATAGCTCCGTTAGAAAATATAGATAAATGATAGCCAGTTAGTTAGTAGTTCATGTTATGTACGCAAGCTAGGCTAATACAAGCTTCGGCTACTACGACAACATCAACATAGCAGCAGCTGCCTGCTAAGGCTTTACAGCAGTGGAGTCATGAGATCTGTATTTATACGATGGGGGGGGGGGCACTGGTGGGGAGCATCTATAGCTAGGCTTCCATCCAATTTGCGACAGATTTTAATGCGAATATTCTCAAATGCATAAAAAAATATGCGCACCAGAGATATGTTTCTATCAAACTGACTTTTTACAGATGAAAGGCAGTGCGGGATGACGTATTGCACATAACAACTTTTACCGTTACATTCCCATGTTGGCTACCGAATGAAAATACAGGTTAAATGGGTTTCCATCGCATGTTCAACTCTACTGATGGTTTTGTCATAAAACTGTTATATAGAAAATGTGCCCAATCTTTCTTGGCACATGCGCTCTAGCCAACAGCTCTCAGAGTGCGTAGTCTATCTACCCCATTCTGAAATTATAATGGCTAAGAGCGATATTATTTGTATTTTTCAAACAGCAGCCAATCTTCGATCATCATGTCACCAGAATAAGACCCTCGATATTTATTGGAAAAAAATAGCATCAAGCTCATCACCTTGCACATTCACCACCCTGTTTTTGATTTGATTAATTAGAAACCCCATTAGACGACGCCAATGGCGACAGCTAGGCTTACTGGGGTCCGACATATAACGAAAAAGACAAAATACTTTACAATTTACATTTAAAAACATTAACATGTAGTGTGTGTACATCTATCAGTTACACATACAGTGCATTCGGAAAGTATTCAGACCCCTTGACTTTTTCCACATTTTGTTACGTTACAGGCTTATTCTAAAATGTATTAAATAAATAAAAATCCTTAGCAATCTAAACACAATACCCCATGAAGACAAAGCGAAAACAGGGGTTTACCTTATTTACATAAGTATTCAGACCCTGCTATGAAACACGAAATTGAGCTCAGGTACATCCTGTTTCCATTGATCATCCCTGAGATGTTTTTACAACTTGATTGGATCACCTGTGGTAAATTCAATTGATTGGACATAATTTGGAAAGGCACACACCTGTCTATATAAGGTCCCACAGTGCATGTCAGAGGAAAGTGGATGTGGTTCAGAAGATGTTGGTTCATCAGCAGGATTAATTTTCACAGAGAATTTCACAGAGAAGAGAGGATGAATCACATGTCGTGAGCGAACGACACTGGGGATGTTGGTTGGAAGAGCGCGCTTGTTTGAAATTGAAAAGTGTCGCGGTAGATTTTGATGAAGAAAATACATCAAGACGAAGCAGCTGCATTATAAGTGGGATGCACTGTTGAGCGCTACATCCCTAGGGGTTCGTGCTGATTGTACGGAGATTGACAGCCGGTTAAATGGCGTCCCTTGAGAAAGTAATAACAAGTTGTGTCAGGAGAAGTGCAGTTTTATCATACACTCTAAAAAGAAAAGATTCCTCGAGTATCCTTTAGGGGTTCTTCAAATTGGAACTGTGGGGGAACCCCTACATGTTCTTCTAAGAACCCCTTTTAATGGTTCCAGGAATAAACTTTTGGGGTTCTTTTTTAACTACTCCCCCTTATTATTATTATTATTATTATTATTATGGTTCCTCTGACAGAGCTCTAGAGTTCCTCTGTGGAGATGGGAGAACCTTTCAGAAGGACAACCATCTGCAGCACTCCACCAATCAGGCCTTTATGGTAGAGTGGGCCAGACTGAAGCCACTCCTCAGTAAAATGCACGTGACAGCCCGTTTGGAGTTTGCCAAAAGGCACGTAAAGACTCTCAGACCATGAGAAACAAGATTCTCTGGTCTGATGACACCAAGATTGAACTCTTTGGCCTGAATGTCAACCGTCACATCTGGGGGAAACCTGGCACAATCCCTACTGTGAAGCATGGTGGTGGCAGCATGCTGTGGGGATGTTTTTCAGCGGCAGGGACTGGGAGACTAGTCAGGATCGAGGCAAAGATGAATGGGGCAAAGTACAGAGAGATCCTTGATGAAAACCTGCTCCAGAGCACTCAGGACCTCAGACTGGGGCGATGGTTCACCTTCCAACAGGACAATGACCCAAAGCACACAGGCAAGACAACGCAGGAGTGGCTTCGGGACAAGTCTCTGAATGTCCTCGAGTGGCCCAGCCAAAGCCCGGACAAGAACCCGATCTAACATCTCTGGAGAGACCTGAAAATAGCTGTGCAGCAACCCTCACCATCCAACCTGACAGAGCTTGAGAGGATATGCAGAGAAGAATGGGAGAAACTCCCCAAATACATGTGTGCCAAGCTTATATCGTCATACTCAAGAAGACTCAATGCTGTAATTAATGCCAATGGTGCTTCAACAAAATACTGAGCAAAGGGTCTGAATACTTATGTAAATGTGATATTTACGTTTTTTATTTGTAATAAATTAGCAAAAATGTCAACCTGGTTTTTATTTTTCATTATGGGGAATTGTGTGTAGATTGAGGAAAACATTTCATTGTGAACATTTAGAATAAGGCTGTAATGTAACAATGTGGAAAAAGTAAAAGGGTCTGAATACTTTCCGCAAACCTGGTTTCAAAAACAAATAAACACCTCTCCCCCAATTAACAACACACCATATCATCGCGTGACTCCGCTATTACTTCTGGTTATTATATCAATATTTGCGCATAAAGGCGTTTCCACCGCCATTTCTCACATTATACATTTAACTGACACAAAGATTCAACAATTTTCTGTCAGCATTTATAAATTATACCGGCATGACATGTTTACATCACTTTTTCATGCGTCAGGTAATTTATCCGCATGAAATGGTTGGATGGAAACGTGGTTAATGAAATGTAACTTTTTTCCCCTATTTGTATATTCTAATCTAGTGTATGGGATGACTGGCTATTTGTCCTCTTGAAGCATAATACAAATAAAATACAATAAGTCTGTGACAGAGATATATAGGTGGTAAACAAAAGGCCAATGTACCATTAAGAGAGATATGAAGCTCTTGACTGTGAAATATAATGTAACCTGCGCTAGTGTAAAGGGGTGGGACCGAAAACTCTTCTGTGTCAGCCACTTGGCTGCGTTTTAATGCCGACGTTCCGTTCTCAGAAGAGAGTTCCGCTGTGTCACCACCTCTCCAATCTTCCTCATTTGTAAGTAAATATTTTACTGTCATTTTAGGATGAGGTTAAACTATGCACAAATAAGCTATAGATTTATTGTGTTTTTGTTTTTTTTAGAAGATTATTTCGAACATAAACAACCTCAGAAGTTATTATTCCATTGCCGTCCGCCAGCTGACAGACATCGCTTCCTGAGACCTATTGTTGGGTTGATTTAATTGATCCTTAACATTACACCCACAACCAGGGCAACTTGGAAACAACTAACAAACAATTATAAGAACTGTGTTGGGTAACAATGTCTCCATATTTACCTATATTTACGAAAGATGTGTAGTGCCTGCGTAGTGGTAATTTTGTGAACTGCATTTCATTGGTTGCATTTACTCCAGTGGGCTAATGGTCATTTTGACGTAAAAAGTGCTCTAAATGCACCATCAGCATTATCCGCATAATGTGCAGAGGTGCTCATATTGAAAGAATGTACTGTATATCTATTTGGCTATTTCTAATGTTTTGATGTGGCAGTGTGACAGAGGCAGATGTCAAAAGGGTTCTTGTTGTACCAGGTATTTTCACCCCAAACTAGCCTAACGCAGCAGGCTTAACTGACCAGATGTATACAGTGAAAGAGTTGTTGTCCTTGGCTAATGTTACAGCGGCACAATATGGATAACACCCCTGGACTAAAATCTTTTTTTTGCATTTGAAGTGGGACTATAAAGATTGTAGGCTCCCTATATTATTAAAATCATTATCAACATAAACTAGTGACCGCCTGAGGCAATATGCCCTGCCCAGAGACTGATGTTTTTGTCGCGAATGGTTGTAGGCTAATTGTTTCAATGGGTAAAGCTGGTATCTTAGAATAAAACACAAGCTAAATACCCACTGGCCCTCTCTTACTGAGAAGTGTAATTACAGGTGTGTGTGTGTAATTAGTTGAAAAAGTATTTGGTTTTAAATATACTTAAGTATCAAAAGTAAATGTATTTTATAAAATATACTTAAGTATCAAAAGTCAAAGTGAATAATTAAACATTCCTTGAATTAGGAAAACCAGACGGCACAATCTTCTTGTTTTTTTCAAATTGATGGATAGCCAGGGGCACACTCCAACACTCAGACATAATTTACAAATGTAGCATTTGTGTCTAGTGAGTCCGCCAGACAAGAGGCAGTAGGGATGACCAGGGTTGTTCTCTTGATAAGTGTGTGAATTGGACCATTTTCTGTCCTGCTAAGCATTCAAAATGTAACGAGTAATTTTGGGTGTCAGGGAAAATATATGGAGTTAAAGGTACATTATTTTCTTTAGGAATGTACTGAAGTAAAGGTTTTATAAATAGTAAAATACAGATACTCCCAAAAACGATATAACTAGTACTTTAAAGTATTTTTACTTAAGAACTTTTCACAACTGCATACAGTATTAATGAGAGAGCAATGGTGTTTCATCTGCTTTCAAAGCTCACCACATTGTTCAATGAAGAACACATTACTAAGAATCCTAAGAAGTAATATACATTTTTTTCTTTTCATAGCTTTTCCCATCTCTCTTGATTAAGTTTTGAAACTCTACAATGGCAGCGGTAAGTCCCAGCACCCAACATGTGTACTGTAGTATGCTTTGTGATTGGACTAGGAATGACAGTGGTCAACATTTTCATACATTTGCATGCATGCTCACATTTGAATTAGGTTTTGTTTGCTTAGTCTTGGAGTTTGTTTTCTTATCAAATTGTATTTGTTACATGCGCCGAATACAACCGGTGGAGACCTTACCGTGAAATGCGTACCAACAATGCTGTTCAAGAAATAGAATTAAGAAAATATTTACAGCTTAGTCAAGGTCATTTCTACGTGTAGGTACTGCAGGGGAAAAGTGACTACGCATAGATGATAAACAGTGAGTAGCAGCAGTGTAAAAACAAAGGGAGGGTCAATGTAAATAGTCCGGATGGCCATTTGATAAATTTTTCTGCAGCCTTATGGCTTGGGGGTAGATGCTGTATCAACAGTATATTCATTCAAGTTTGCATAAAATGGGTGACGTAATATACTAAGGAAATCGTCCCTAAAAACACAAAATTGTAGGCCAGCAGACAAGCCTGCTTTTTGAAAATATCAACCATAGAGCAGACGAGGTAGTCTGGCATACACTGTACACAGTAGATACCAGTGGAGGCTGCTGAGGGGAGGACGGCTCATAATAATGGCTGGAACGGAGCGAATGAAATGACATCGAACATGTAGCATTCCACTCCAGCCATTACCACGACCCCATCCTCCCCAATTAAGGTGCCACCAACCTCCTGTGGTAGATATATAAATAAATAGAAAATAAATGTATCACTGTTACTGAACCTTTTGAGATGCGTATGTTTGTGCGTGTGTGTACCCATAGCCTTTGTCTCAAACTACATGGGAGTGGGAGAGTGACTGCGATACCAATGCTTGGGCCGTTTAAACATGTGCCATATAACTTTCTCCCACTGTAGATTGGCAACCGTGGAACCGTGGTTGAAGCAGCTGCTTTCAATGTAGAGGAGGATGTGAACCGTCTGAGAGGAGCCATGAAGGGGGCTGGTGAGTGATCATAATGAGGTGTCAGATAGGCCGGATGTGTGCGTTAGTATCACTTTTTTCTTCTCAGAAAGTGTTACATCCTAAAATAGTTTGTCATTTCCATGAAAGCCTCAACCTACCTTCCTGTTATACAGTATGCTATGCAGTGCCTTTGGAAAGTATTCAGATCCCTTGACTTTTTCCACATTTTGTTAGGTTACAGCCTTATTCTAAAATGGATTAAATCGTTTTCTTTCCTCATCAAGCTACACACAGTACCCCATAATCTCCTCATCCTGCTACTCTGCCCTGGATTCCCAGCTCTACTGCTCCCTTGGATTCCTCTCCAGACCTGCTTACCCTGTCCCAACCCCTCTCGCTCCAGCCCCAGCCTCCGCACCTAGTTTCCTGCAACCCGCCCGAGCTTGCCCTGGCCTGCACTCCATCTTCCACCTGTGTTTCAATAAATTCCTTTGTTACTTCATCCCAGTCTACTCGTCTAAGTCTGCTCTTGGGTTTCCCTCTCCGCGTAACAGTTGTCCTGTTGGCGGGTGAACCTTCGCCCCAGTCTGAGGTCCTGAGTTTTGGAGCAGGTTTTCATCAAGGATCTGTTTGTACTTTGCTCTGTTCATCTTTGCCTCATTCCTGACTAGTCTCCCAGTCCCTGCCACTGAAAAACATCCCCACAGCATGATGCTGGCACCACCATGCTCCACCATGGGGATGGCGCCAGGTTTCCTCCAAATGTGACACTTGGTATTCACGCCAAAGAGTTCAATCTTGGTTTCATCAGACCAGAGAATCTTGTTTCTCATGGTCTGAGAGTCCTTTAGGTACCTTTTGTCAAACTCCAAGCAGACTGTCATGTGCCTTATACTGAGGAGTGGCTTCTGTCTGGCCACTCTACCATAAAGGCATGGTTGTCTTTCTGGAAGGTTCTCCCATCTACACAGAGGAACTCTAGAGCTCTGTACTTTGCTCTGTTCATCTTTGCCTCATTCCTGACTAGTCTCCCAGTCCCTGCCGCTGAAAAACATCCCCACCATGCTTCACCATAGGGATGGTGCCAGGTTTTCTCCATATTCTCCATATGTGACGCTTTGCATTCCCTGACCAAGGACCTTCTCCCCCAATTGCTCAGTTTTGCCGGGCGGCCAGCTCTAGAAAGAGTCTTGATGGTTCTAAATTTAAGAATAATTGAGGCCAGTGTGTTCTTGGGGACCTTCAATGCTGCAGACATGTTTTGGTACCCTTCCCCAGATCTGTGCCTCAACAAAATCCTGTATCGGAGCTCTACAGACAATTCCTTTGACCTTATGGCTTGGTTTTCACTCTGACATGAACTGTCAACTGTGGGACCTTAAATAGACCGATGGGTGCCTTTCCAAATCATGTCCAATCAATAGAATTTACCACAGGTGGACTCCAATCAAGTTGTAGAAACATCCCAAAGACGATCAATGGAAACAGGATGTACAGTTGAAGTCGTAAGTTTACATACACCTTAGCCAAATATATTTAAACTCAGTTTTTCACAATTCCTGACATTTAATCCTAGTAAAATTTCCCTGTCTTAGGTCAGTTAGGATAACTACTTTTTTAAGAATGTGAAATGTCAGAATAATAGTAGAGAATGATTTATTACATACACTCAATTAGTATTTTGTAGCATTGCCTTTAAATTGTTTAACTTGAGTCAAACGTTTCAGGTAGCCTTCTACAAGCTTCCCACAATAAGTTAGGTGAATTTTGGCCCATTCCTCCTGACAAAGCTGGTGTAAGTGAGTCAGGTTTGTAGGCCTCCTTACTCGCACACACTTTCAGTTCTGCCCACAAATCTTCTATAGGATTGAGGTCAGGGCTTTGTAATGCCCACTCCAATACCATGACTTTGTTGTCCATAAGCCATTTTGCCACAACTTTGGAAGTATGTTTGGGGTCATTGTCCATTTACAAGACCCATTTGCGACCAAGCTTTTACTTCCTGACTGATGTCTTGAGATGTTGCTTCAATATATCCACATAATTTCCCTTCCTCATGATGCCATCTATTTTGTGAAGTGCACCAGTCCCTTCTGCAGCAAAGCACCCCAACAACATGATGCTGCCACCCCCGTGCTTTAATGTTTCTCCGTGATGCCAGTAAGGCAGAGTCAGGCACAGGACAACAAAAATGAGTATTCATATAAATTTTACTCAAAATATATCATACGAGTGGTGAAAACAAACACTCGAAACACAGATCAAAAATACAACAAACAATCACGCACAAAAAACATTGGGGAAACAGAGGGTTAAATAAGGAACATGTAATCATGGGAATGTAAACCAGGTGTGTGAAAAAAGAAGACAAAACCAACGGAAAATGAATAATGGATCGGTGACGTCGACTAGAAGACCGGTGACGTCGCCCGCCGAACGCCGCCCGAACAAGGAGAGGGACCAACTTTGCCTGATGTCGTGACAGCTTCACGGTTGGGATGGTGTTTTTCGGCTTGCAAGCCTCCCCCTTTTTCCTCCAAACATAGCGTGGTCATTATGGCCAAACAGTTCTATTTTTGTTTAATCAGACCAGAGTACATTTCTCCAAAAAGTACGATCTTTGTCCCCATGTGCAGTTGCAAACCGTAGTCTGGCTTTTTTATGGCGGTTTTGGAGCAGTGGCTTCTTCCTTGCTGAGCGGCCTTTCAGATTATGTCGATATAGGACTCGTTTACTGTGGATATAGATACTTTTGTACCTGTTTCCTCCAGCATCTTCACAAGGTCCTTTGCTGTTGTTCTGGGATTGATTTGCACTTTTCGCACCAAGGTACGTTCATCTCTAGGAGACAGAACGCGTCTCCTTCCTGAGCAGTTTGAAGGCTGCGTGGTCCCATGGTGTTTATACTTGCGTACTATTGTTTGTACAAATGAACGTGGTACCTTCAGGCGTTTGGAAATTGCTCCCAGGGATGAACCAGACTTGTGAAGGTCTACAATTTTTTTTCTGAGGTCTTGGCTGATTTCTTTTGATTTTCCCATGATGTCAAGCAAGAAGGCACTGAGTTTGAAGGTAGGCCTTGAAATACATCCACAGTTACACCACCAATTGACTCAAATGATGTCAATTAGCCTAACAGAAGCTTCTAAAGCCATGACATAATTTTCTGGAATTTTCCAAGCTGTTTAAAGGCACTGTCAACTTAGTGTATGTAAACTTCTGACCCACTGGAATTGTGATACAGTGAATTATAAGTGAAACAATTGTTGGAAAAATGACTTGTGTCATGCACAAAGTAGATGTCCTAACTGACTTGCCAAATCTATAGTTTGTTAACAATAAAATTGTGGAGTGGTTGAAACTTATTTATGTAAACCTCCGACTTCAACTGTACCTGAGCTCAATTTTGAATCTCATAGCAAAGTGTCTGAAAACTTACATGAATATGATATTTCTGTTTTTAAAACATTTGCTAAAATATCTAACATATAGAGTATGTGTAGATTGGTGAGGAAATCGTTTTATTTAATCCAAAAGTAACAATGTGGAAAAAGTCAAGGGGTCTGAATTCTTTCCGAAGGCACTGTAAGTCCAGTCACAATTTGTATTTATTCTAGACCTCAATACAGACACACTACACGGCTGTAGTTCCTGTACTTTCCATTTTGATGATCTCATTTATTCCTCTAATTGTGCCCGGAGAGTACTTTCTTTCTCCTCTCCAGTATAGCCTTTACAGTATTTTACCTTTAGCCTGTTCTATTTGAAAGTTAGGATTGCATTATCGTTGCCTTGCTGATGTACAGTACCAGTCAAAATTTTGGACACACCTATTCATTCAAGGGTTTTTCTTTATTTTCTACATTGTAGAATAATAGTGAAGACATCAAAACTATGAAATACCACACATTGAATCATGTAGTAACCAAAAAAGTGTTAAACAAATCAAAAAATAGTTTATATTTCAAATTCTTAAAAGTAGTCACTCTTTGCCTTGATGACAGCTTTACACACTCTTGGCATTCTCTCAACCAGCATCATGTGGTATTGACCTGGAAAAGGTGTGACTTGTTAAAAGTTAATTTGTGAAATGTCTTTCCTTCTTATTGCATTTGAGCCAGTCAGTTGTGTTGTGACAAGGTAGGGGTGGTATACAGAAGATAGCCCTATTTGGTAAAAGACCAAGTCCATATTATGGCAACAGAAGCTCAAAGAGGATAAGTTCATTAGAGTTACCAGCCTCAGAAATTGCAGCCCAAATAAATGCTTCACAGAGTTCAAGTAACAGACACATCTCAACATCAACAGTTCAGAGGAGACTGCGTGAATCAGACCTTCCTTCATGGTCGAATTGCTGCAAAGAAACCACTACTAAAGGACACCAATAAGAAGAGACTTGCTTTGGCCAAGAAACACAAGCAATGGACATTAGAGTGGTGGAAATCTGTCCTTTGGTCTGATGAGTCCAAATTTGAGATTTTTGGTTCCAACCTCTGTGTCTTTGTGAGATGCAGAGTAGGTGAACGGATGATCTCTGCATGTGTGGTTCCCACCATGAAGCATGGAGGAGGTGTGATGGTGTGGGGGTTCTTTGCTGGTAACACTGTCTGCGATTTATTTAGAATTCAGGGCACACTTAACCAGCATGGCTACAATAGCGATACGCCATCCCATCTGGTTTGCTCTTTGTCCCACTATAATTTGTTTTTCAACAGGACAATGACCCAACACACCTCCAGGCTGTGTAAGGGCTATTTGACCAAGGAGGAGAGTGATGGAGTGCTGCATCAGATGACCTGGCCTCCACAAATACCCGACCTCAACCCAATTGAGATGGTTTGGGATGAGTCTGACAGCAGAGGGAAGGAAACGCAGCTAACAAGTGCTCAGCATATGTGGGAACTCCTTCAAGACGGTTTGAAAAGCATTCCAGGTGAAGCTGGTTGAGAGAATGCCAAGAGTGTGTAAAGCTGTCTTCAAGGCAAAGTGTGGCAACTTTGAAGAATCAGAAATATATCATATGTTTTGTTTAACACTTTTTGGATTACTACATGATTCCACATGTCTTATTTCATAATTGTATTATCTTCACTATTATTCTAGAATGTAGAAAATAGTAAAACATGTATTAAAACCCTTGAATGAGTAGATGTGTCCAAAACTTTTGACTGGTACTGTATATATTGTGTATCTGTACTGGTCTCTATGATGTGCAATGCAGAAAAAAACATTGACCATTGTAAGAAAAAAAACATTTGTTTTAAAGTTGAAAGAAAAGCCTGTACAATAGTATAAAGCCTGCACAATTTGTCTCTAAATGGGTGAATCTTGGGACCAAGGGGAGGAGCATGGAAACAGGAAGTGTGTCAGTTCAACATTCATGTTGAACTCTGTTTGAGCGCTTTATAACTGTGATATCAGGGAGATATTTCTGTCCATTATCTCTATTGAAAATGCAGCCACACTATGGACAAGTGCCATTTCATGTCAAGTTCTGTCAGTGTCAAGTTTTAACATTGGTTGAGATGTCAATGTTGATGTGTGAAATATTGAATTCTTAATTACAATGGTGATTGATGCTGTTTTGTCAATAGCAAGTTATTTTATCTTATAATGCAGCCTTATAATGTGAAGGTATACAGTAATGTTACTCTGTGATGTTTTCTTATAGGCACTGATGAGGCAGCTGTCATTGAGGTCCTGGCACGTCGTACCATTGCTCAGAGGCAACGCATCAAGGAGGCTTACAAGCTGACCGTGGGGAAGGTAATAAGTGTTTATTTTTACTTATATCAGATAGCACGACGATTCCCCCTGCACTTGTTGAGGGACGAAGACCGTTGCGTAGGACTGACGCCTCCTGTCGAAGGCAATGGACAATACCTGTGTTATTATTACATTTCTCATATCCCAGTTTGAATTATCAGACTATTCTTAAGTTTCCCAAAGCCAAACAATGCCAGCTCCAGTAGCTGAGGAAGACTATTTAGATAGTCTTATATTAGATATAGTTAACGTGCGTGGCAGGGATTGTATAAATAGTTATATTTACCATCTTCGTTCCTGGTGTGTGGTTTGTGTGTTACTATGGGTGTGGTGGTGTCTGTCTGTTAATGTTTACGTTGTGCTGACAGTTTCATCATTAACTCTTACAAACAGATGGTGTTGTAGACAGAGGATAGAGAGAGGATTATCTACCTTCAAACATTAGGTGAATAATTCACCTCATGATGGTTGAAGACCAGTTTCAGTCAGGATACTGCATTGTGTGTTTAAGTGAAGTAGGAAGATTACAGAGAGACAGACCCTATGTTAAATAACTAAACTCGACATTTAAAACCGAAAGGGAAGTCTGATCAATGTTTACTCTACTGGTGGGTGCTTATATGTCCTATTTCGTGCCAAGCCAACCCGGACAGGAAGATCACGTCAGTGACTCAACCCACTCAAGCGACGCACCCCCCCAGGGATGGCATGGAAGAGCACCAGTAAACCAGTGACTCAGCCCCTGTAATAGGGGTTAAAGGGAGAGAATCCCAGTGGAGAGGGGAACCGGCCAGGCAGAGACGGCAAGGGCGTTTCATTGCTCCAGTGCCTTTCCGTTCCACTTCACACTCCTGGGCCAGACTACACTCAATAATAGGACCTACTGAAGAGATGAGTCTTCAATAAAGACTTAAAGGTTGAGACCGAGTCTGCATCTCTCACATGGATAGGCAGACCATTCCATAAAAATGGAGCTCTATAGGAGAAAGCCCTGCCTCCAGCTGTTTGCTTAGAAATTCTAGGGACAGTAAGGAGGCCTGCGTCTTGTGACCGTAGTGTACGTGTAGTTATGTATTGCAGGACCAAATCGGAAAGATAGATAGGAGCAAGCCCATGTAATGCTTTGTAGGTTAGCAGTAAAACCTTGAAATCAGCCCTTGCCTTAACAGGAAGCCAGTGTAGAGAGGCTAGCACTGGAGTAATATGATCAAACATTTTGGTTCTAGTCAAGATTCTAGAAGCCGTGTTTAGCACTAACTGAAGTTTATTTAGTGTTTTATCCGGGTAGCCGGAAAGTAGAGCATTGCAGTAGTCTAACCTAGAAGTGACAAAAGCATCGATACATTTTTTCTGCATCATTTTTGGACAGAAATTCAGGATACTGATTTATATGGGTGAATTGGAAATGTGTTTTTTGCATATCTCACTCTCCCTGAAACGATGTCTCAGCCATTATGAACAGCGCCCCTCAAGGGCACATCAACAGCTTTTTCACCTTATCAGCAACATTTTAGTTACAGCAACCTTTCAATTACACTCTAACAGCTAGGCTACCTCCTGCCCTACTGACACAGTGAGATAGGAGCTGTCATGGGGTCTGGCATAAAATGAATCGTTGATGAAGTTATCTAGACCCCCATAGGGTGACGCACAATTGTCCCAGCATCGTCTAGGTTAGGGGAGGGTTTGGCCGGGGGGCTTTACTTGGCTCATCGCGCTCTAGCGACTCCTTGTGGCGGGCCGGGTGCCTGCAGGCTGACCTCGGTCCTCAGGTGAACAGTGTTTCCTCCGACACATTGGTGCGGCTGGCTTAAGCCGGGTTAAGCGAGCGGGTGTTAAGAAGCGCGGTTTGGCAGGTCATGTTTCAGAGGACGCATGACTCGACCTTTGCCTCCCGAGCCTATTGGGGAGTTGCAGCGATGAGAAAAGATCGAAATTGCGGTGTAAAATACAATAAAGTAAAGTTATCTAGACCCATGGTTGAATGAGAATGCTTGCCAAAGGGAAGGGCAAATATTGCTAGTGGAATCCTCCTGGTTAGAAACAGGGAGACATACAGTGTGTGGGGACGCCCAGACAGACGAGGCCACGGGCAGCAGGCTCACGAAGAAGCTCACTCTTTACTAGGTGCGTCGTGTGTCTAGCTCCTCTGCAGCCACACCCTTCTGGCAGTTGAATTGTATCTAGAATGTGCTAGGTTAAACAATCTGAGATATGATTGGCTGCAGAGAAATAGTGAATGCTAAGTTGAGCACTAGGCAGGGGATTGTGTTCATTGGACCCATTTTAAATGTCTATATGTAATGTCCCTGTAGGACCTGGCGGATGATCTGCAGGGAGAGCTGACGGGGAACATTGAGAAAGTGGTGCTGGGCCTCCTGATGATCGCTCCTAAGTATGACGCTTACGAGCTGAGGACCGCTATAAAGGTCAGAGGTTATTACTGCCGGGGAGACATCACAATGGGGATATATATGTAACACTTTTCAATACTGTACGTCTCAGAGCTATTGACATTGTATGGGGCTATTCACCTCATCCACCACCCATAATGTGTTGCATCACGCTACTCAATTAAGTATTTCCATGTCTCTCCACATCTTTTTTACTGAATGCTAGGGTTCTGGAACAGAGGAAGCTGCTCTCATTGATATCCTGGCCTCAAGGACGAATGCTGAAATTAGAGCTATCACGGAGGTCTACATGAAAGGTACATCACAGTACACAGCCTCTCTGTGCAATGTGTTGAATCTCCATCTGTGTAAGAGTGCTGTGTTTAACAGGCAGCACAATCTGATTATATTTATATATATATATAAAAATAATATTTAATTATTTCTTGGGGTCTTTTGACCAATCAGATCAGCTCTGAAAAAAATCTGTGATTGGTCAAAAGAACAATTAGTGTAAAAAATATCAGAACTGGACTGCCTTTGTAAACACAGCCCATTTATCACGTGATGTATAGTACAAGTCAATACCTTAGTATTGAACACTGTATATAAAGAATAAATCTGATATAAGATATCGGTGTCTAGTCCTCTTCAGAGTGTATGGGAATTATTGTTTTCTATACAGCAATATTAAACTTTTGTTACCTGCCAAAGCTATTGACAGGGTGTTCACAAACCGTTTCAAGTGTTGTTGTTATAACTGCCTAGTTAGACCACTGGGACTTATATCATTCATAACTCCTACTTATTTTTACTCAATCATGTGACGACAGAACATGGGAAGAGCCTGGAGGACGATGTTGAGGCTGATACTTCTGGAATGTTCCAGAGGGTTCTGGTCTCTTTGCTCACGGTGAGAATCTTCCAGTATTGACCTCTCTAAATACACACCTGGTTCACCTTCACATTCCAACAATCAAAGCAAAGCAAACAGAACTACAGTACATGGATTGTTGTAAGGGAAATAGTCTGTCACCCTTCACTTCATCCCTTATGTACAGTTTAACACATAATGGATGTTTGTAGTTTTTAGAGGTCTCTTATAACCAGGTAATGATCGTGTCATTGTCTGACTCATTGCTAACATGGCCTCTGTGCTTTGACTGACAGGCAGGGCGAGATGAGAGCAACACTGTGAATGAGGCTCAGGCTGTGCAGGATGCTAAGGTGAGAATATGGACCCAGAGAGGAGGTGATCTGGCTCTGTCTAACTCAGTAGCACATGCTGGGGTATCAGGATCAATGTGCAATAATAGTGTTTAACATGATTTATAATGACTACCTTATCTCTCTACCCCACACAATTATCTATACAAGGTCCCTCAGTCGAGCAGTGAATTTCAAACACCGATTCACCCACAAAGACCAGGGAGGCTTTCCAATGCCTCGCAAAGAAGGGCACGTATTGGTAGATAAATAAAAACAGCAGACCTTGAATATCCCTTTGAGCATGGTGAAATTATTAATTACACTTTGGATGGTGTATCAATACACCCAGTCACTACAAAGTTACAGGCGCCCTTCCTAACTCCGTTGCCAGACAGAAAGGAAACCGGTCAGTGATTACACCATTAAGCCAATGGTGACTTTAAAACAGTTAGAGTTTAATGGCTGTGATAGGAGAACTGAGGATGGATCAGCAGCGTTGTAGTTACCTCACACTACTAACTTAATTGACAGAGTGAAAAGAAAGCCTGTAGAGAATAAAAAATATTCCAAAACATGCATCCTGTTAGCAACAAGACACTAAAGGAATACTACAAAAAAAGTGGCAAAGCAATTCACTTTTTGTCCTGAACACAACATTTTATGTTTAGGGCAAATCGAATACAACACATTACGGCATTCCACTCCATATTTTCAAGGATAGCGGTAACTGCATCATGTTATGCGTATGCTTGTAATCTTTAAGGACTGGGGAGTTTTTCATAATAAAAATAAACGGAATGGAGCTAAGCACAGGCAAAATCCTAGAGAAAACCTGGTTCAGTCACCTTTCAGCAGGACAATAATCTCAAAAATAAGTTCAAATCTACACTGGAGTTGCTTACCAAGAAGACAGTTCATGTTCCTGAGTGGCTGAGTTCGTTCTTAATTAAATATGCTTGAAAATCTATGGCAAGACCTGAAAATGGTTATCTAGCAATGATCACCAACCAATTTGATGGAGCTTGAAGAAAGTTTGCACAATCCAAATCAAATTGTATTAGTCACATGCGCCGAATACAACAGGTGTAGACCTTACAGTGAAATGCTTACTAACCAACAATGCAGTTAAGATAAGAATAAGAGATAGTAACAACCTGGCGCTCTGGTACTGCTTGCTGTGCGGTAGCAGAGAGAACAGTCTATGACTAGGGTGGCTGGAGTCTTTGACTATTTTTGTGGAAAGCTCTTAGAGACTTACACAGAAAGACTCACAGCCATATTTGCTGCCAAAGATGATTCTAACATGTATTGACTCAAGGGGTTGAATACTAATCAAGAGATATTAGTGTTTTATTTTTCACATTACATTTTTTACAAATCTTAAAAATTGTCTTCCGCTTTGTGTTTAGATCATTGACAAAACAAATCACAATTAAATCCCACTTTGTAACACAACAAACTGTGGAAAAAGTCAAGGGGTGTGAATACTTTCTGAAGGCACTGTATGTCCCCAAAACAGTCAAAGTGTTCAGAGATTGTCCTTTTGGGTTTGTGAAATGCTTTTGCTGTGGGTTCTCAGGATATCTACGAGGCTGGGGAGGCTTGTTGGGGAACAGATGAGGTCAAGTTCCTCACTGTGCTCTGTGTGAGGAACAGAAACCACCTACTCCGAGGTAATTGCCCCCACATTAGTGTCTCTTATAGCAGAGTTTGTTAGATCTTGTTTTGGGAGTGGGAAGTGATCGAATTTGCCCTTTGTGTTTTATGACTCAGTGCAACATTCAAATTGTTTATTACTCTTTACAGTGCTCTACTTTAATAAAGATAAGATATACTTCCACATTGATTTTGCTACAGAAATGTATGTACAGACACAGTTCTGCTGTCCTCTTGTGGTGATTTGGGGAACAAATATTTAATCATGTGCTTACGGGTTACTCATTCAAACAGTTAACTGATTCCACATCTCTCTCTGCCCCTCTCTCGTTCCCTCAGTGTTTGAGGAGTATCAGAAGATCTCTGGGAGGGACATCGAGGATAGCATTAAGAGAGAGATGTCTGGCTCTCTGGAGGATGTCTTCCTGGCAATAGGTCTGTCTGACGGATCCAATTTGTTTCACTGCCTCTTGTAATAATGTACCAAAGACAGATCCCACTGGGGGTCAAACTGGTTGAATCAATGTTGTTTCCACATAATTTCAACCGAAAAATTCAATGTGATGACTTTGAATCAAAGTGGAAAACTGATTTTAAAAAATTCCATCTGACTTTTACCCTACATTTACTTTAACAACATTTTGCTTGATTTCACGATGAATTCACATTAGTTGACAACTCAACCAAATGTAAATCAAAACTAGACTTTGAACTGACATCTGTGCTCAGTGGGATAAGCCTTGACTGAGAGTCAGATCAGTTCTGATGAAAATAAGCACATAAAGAGTATCCTGAACCAGACTGTAAAGGCACAGTGCTATAATTAAGCAATAAGGCTCGAGGGGTGTGGTATGTGGCCAATATACACAGCTAAGTACTGGTCTTAGCCACGACGCAACTAAGGTGCCTGGATACAGCCCTTAGCCATGGTATATTGGCCATATACCACAAACCCCAGAGGTGCCTTATTGCTATTATAAACTGGTTACCAATGTAATTAGAGCAGTAAAAATAAATGTTTTGTCATATCTGTCGTATACGGTCTGATATACCATGGCTGTCAGCCAATCAGTATTTAGGGCTCGAACCACCCAGTTTATAATACTAATTTGAAACTAAAACTTGTTCAGCTACCATGCCTGATATATCGATCTGTTTTATTTTTTGCAGTGAAGTGTCTCCGAAACAAGCCAGCATTCTTTGCAGAGCGGTTATACAAATCCATGAAGGTGAAGCTTTTTAAATTGAGACTTTTTTTTTTTACAAACTCTCCCATGGAGTGTGCATATCTGCCTACACTTGTGGGTTATCAGACAGAATATATGTCAGAATGTTGACGGCTCCCTCCCTCCTGTCTCCTCAGGGTCTGGGAACTACAGACAGCATCCTGATTAGAATCATGGTAGCTCGGGCCGAAATTGACATGTTGGACATCAAGACAGAGTTCTCTAAGGCGTATGGGAAGACTCTCCATTCCTTCATCAATGTGAGACCCTGGTCACTAGAAATTTAGTAATGATTTAAAAGTTAGATTTGTGCCCATTCTTTCTGTTATCTTGAAGTAATCCGAGTGTGTCTGTATTGTTAAGGGAGACGCATCTGGAGATTACCGCAAAATCCTGCTGGAGTTGTGTGGAGAGTAGGACATTGAACGTCTAGGACATCATTCAGCGATGACTTCACTCTGTAACAACACCATTGGTGCCTCTCCTATCTGCTCTTTCTTTTGCTTCCAGCTCTCTCAATATCCTCTGCTCTTCTGTGGCCCGAATATTTCAGAGACTGACCATGATGCCTTTTTTCACAGTTTGTATTACTAATTAAACCAAAGACAAGTTCCATTTTACACCTGCCTGTATCTCTTTGTTGATCCCCTGCTGCAGCTTTAATGAGTGTTGTTTGATAGAGAGAGAGCTGTTGCCACACATTTCAGGAAGCATAAAATATGGACCTTATTGACCTCTGCCTTCCACCAGCAGAATGACATTTTCATCTCTGACTGATTAACTACTTAAGGAGCAGTACCTGGTGAAATGTAAGGCGCCAAATTCAAAATCCAAAAGTTGAATTATTAAACATTCATCAATATAGTCATCAAAAGCTCTGCTTCTTGGCAATATCACAGCTTTGTCAGATTTCAAAAAGGCTTTACGGCGAAAGCACAACATTTGATTGTTTGAAGATAGCACCTTCCAATATTTACCCATTAGCATAAATTCATAAACCAGCGCGGTTCACACAAAACCCATATCACAGCGAAAACAAATCCCTTAGCATTCGAAGAACTTCTGCTGAGGGCTTCCCAAGTGTCCAACGAAGATATCCAATGGTTCTTTTGTTAGAAAAAGTCATTTATTATATCCATAAATCTCAGTTTGGTTGGCGCGTTATGTTCAGAAAATCCAACGTCGAATCACCCATTGAAACGTGAAGAGAACGCGTTCAAATATACCTATAAACCTTTCCTAAACAAATCAAAGACCAGTTATAATGCATCCTTAGCTATCCTTTTATGAACATTAGCGATAATATTTCACTCGGATGGTCACCTATACGTTATATAAGTAAAATAAAGTGGGGCGCGCTCCCAGTCTCGCGCCCAAGAAATCTTGTTGACATCTGAGCTCCCTTGACCGTTTCCTCTTCCTATCCGTTTTGCTTGCTCCTATCTCTCCCAGTCTTTGTATAGAGACTGCTGACATCTAGTGGAAGCCATAGGTACTGCAGTCTCAGTCCTGGTTAAAATAAAAATGAATAGGCAGCCTGGAGAAGAAGGTCAAGTACAAAACAAACTGCAAATCCGAATGGATTTTCCTTGGGTTTTCGCCTGCTATATCAGTTCTGTTATAATCACATACATTATTTTGACACTCATAGAAACTTCAGTGTTCCCTATCCAATAGTACTAATTATGTGCATATCCTATTTTCTGGGCCTGAGTGGCAGGCATTTTACTTTGGGCACGCCAGACTCTCCAAAACCGTCACCTATGCAGCCGCTCCCTAAGAAGTTAACAAACTACAGTTTTGGCAAGTCGGTTAGGACATCTACTTTGTGCATGACACAAGTAATTTTTCCAACAATTGGTTACAGACAGATTAGTTCACTTATAATTCACTGTATCACAATTCCAGTGGGTCAGAAGTTTACATACACTAAGTTGACTGTGCCTTTAAACAGCTTGGAAAATTCCAGAAAATGATGTCATGGCTTTAGAAGCTTCTGATAGGCTAATTGACATAATTTGAGTCAATTGGAGGTGTAACAGTGNTACAGTGGGGAGAACAAGTATTTGATACACTGCCGATTTTGCAGGTTTTCCTACTTACAAAGCATGTAGAGGTCTGTAATTTTTATCATAGGTACACTTCAACTGTGAGAGACGGAATCTAAAACAAAAATCCAGAAAATCACATTGTATGATTTTTAAATAATTAATTTGCATTTTATTGCATGACATAAGTATTTGATCACCTACCAACCAGTAAGAATTCCGGCTCTCACAGACCTGTTAGTTTTTCTTTAAGAAGCCCTCCTGTTCTCCACTCATTACCTGTATTAACTGCACCAGTTTGAACTCGTTACCTGTATAAAAGACACCTGTCCACACACTCAATCAAACAGACTCCAACCTCTCCACAATGGCCAAGACCAGAGAGCTGTGTAAGGACATCAGGGATAAAATTGTAGACCTGCACAAGGCTGGGATGGGCTACAGGACAATAGGCAAGCAGCTTGGTGAGAAGGCAACAACTGTTGGCGCAATTATTAGAAAATGGAAGAAGTTCAAGATGACGGTCAATCTCCCTCGGTCTGGGGCACCATGCAAGATCTCACCTCGTGGGGCATCAATGATCATGAGGAAGGTGAGGGATCAGCCCAGAACTACACGGCAGGACCTGGTCAATGACCTGAAGAGAGCTGGGACCACAGTCTCAAAGAAAACCATTAGTAACACACTACGCCGTCATGGATTAAAATCCTGCAGCGCACGCAAGGTCCCCCTGCTCAAGCCAGCGCATGTCCAGGCCCGTCTGAAGTTTGCCAATGACCATCTGGATGATCCAGAGGAGGAATGGGAGAAGGTCATGTGGTCTGATGAGACAAAAATAGAGCTTTTTGGTCTAAACTCCACTCGCCGTGTTTGGAGGAAGAAGAAGGATGAGTACAACCCCAAGAACACCATCCCAACCGTGAAGCATGGAGGTGGAAACATCATTCTTTGGGGATGCTTTTCTGCAAAGGGGACAGGACGACTGCACCGTATTGAGGGGAGGATGGATGGGGCCATGTGTCGCGAGATCTTGGCCAACAACCTCCTTCCCTCAGTAAGAGCATTGAAGATGGGTCGTGGCTGGGTCTTCCAGCATGACAACGACCCGAAACACACAGCCAGGGCAACTAAGGAGTGGCTCCGTAAGAAGCATCTCAAGGTCCTGGAGTGGCCTAGCCAGTCTCCAGACCTGAACCCAATAGAAAAGGGAGCTGAAAGGTAGCTGAAAGTCCGTATTGCCCAGCGACAGCCCCGAAACCTGAAGGATCTGGAGAAGGTCTGTATGGAGGGGTGGGCCAAAATCCCTGCTGCAGTGTGTGCAAACCTGGTCAAGAACTACAGGAAACGTATGATCTCTGTAAGTGCAAACAAAGGTTTCTGTACCAAATATTAAGTTCTGCTTTTCTGATGTATCAAATACTTATGTCATGCAATAAAATGCAAATTAATTACTTAAAAATCATACAATGTGATTTTCTGGATTTTTGTTTTAGATTCCGTCACTCACAGTTGAAGAGTACCTATGATAAAATTACAGACTTCTACATGCTTTGTAAGTGGGAAAACCTGCAAAATCGGCAGTGTATCAAATACTTGTTCTCCCCACTGTATATTGACATAACCTGAAAGGCCGCTCAGCAAGGAAGAAGCCACTGCTCCAAAACCGCCATAAAAAAGACAGATTACGGTTTACAACTGCACATGGGGAAAAATATCGTACTTTTTGGAGAAATGTCCTCTGGTCTAATGAAACAAAAATAGAACTGTTTGGCCATAATGCCCATTGTTATGTTTGGAGGAAAAAGGGGGAGGCTTGCAAGCCAGAGAACACCATCACAACCATGACGCACGGGGAAGGTAGCCTTGGTTTCTCAAATGATTGCCTCGCCTGGTTTACCATCTACTTCTCTGATAGAGTTCAGTGTGTCAAATCGGAGAGCCTGTTGTCCGGACCGCTGTTAGTCTCTATGGGGGTTCCACAGGGTTCAATTCACGGGCCGACTCTCTTCTCTGTATACATCAATGATGTCGCTCTTGCTGCTGGTGATCCTCTGATCCATCTCTACGCAGACGACACCATTCTGTACACTACTGACCCCTCTTTGAACACTGTGTTAACTATACAACTCTCCTTCCGAGGCCTCCAACTTCTCTTAAATGCAAGTAAAACTAAATGCATGCTCTTCAACTGATCACTGCCAGCACCTGCCCGCCCGTCCAGCATCACTACTCTGGACGGTTCTGACTTAGAATATGTGGACAACTACAAATACCTGGGTGTCTGGTTAGACTGTAAACTCTCCTTCCAGACTCACATTAAGCATCTCCAATCCAAAATTAAATCTAGAATTGGCTTCTGTTATGAATTAATTCATATGATTTATATGTTTAATGATGACTAAATGATTTATACGTTTAAATTAATGTAGACTAACAGTATTTTTATAAATAGCTTGAATGTGTGTGTGTAGGAAAGTAGGAACTGATAACAGGAACAGCTTGTGACAGACAACTTGTGACCACTGGGAAACTAAGAACAGGAACTTCTTGTGAGAACAACCAGATTAGAAAGGCCTCCCTGTCCTCGGGAGGGGAGGAACGGCTATGAGCTGTCCAAATTGACTTATGTTGCAAAATTGTGATAAGCCAATGAATGTGTATTTCATAGAGAGGGTGGGGCATTTGTATCTTTTGTATTCAACTTGTACAATATAAAAAGACTGTGTTCACCTTTGAAATTCAGAGCTCTCCTGAATAAACATTGACAATTGACAATTGTAGACTGGGCTTCCGTATGTTTCATTTTCAACCAGTATCGTACAAATTCTGGGTTACAGACGGAGATGTTCAATTGAAGTTCAGTTCATGAACATTGAGAACAAAATTATCATAACAGCTTCCTATTGCGCAACAAAGCATCCTTTACTCATGCTGCCAAACATACCCTCGTAAAACTGACTATCCTACCGATCCTCAACTTCAGCGATGTCTTTTATAAAATAGCCTCCAACACTCTACTCAACAAATTGGATGCAGTCTATCACAGTGCCATCCGCTTTGTCACCAAAGCCCCATATACTACCCACCACTGCGACCTGTACGCTCTCGTTGGCTGGCCCTCGCTTCATACTCGTCGCCAAACCCACTGGCTCCAGGTCATCTACAAATCTTTGCTAGGTAAAGCCCCGCCTTATCTGAGCTCACTGGTCACCATAGCAGCACCCACCCGTAGCATGTGCTCCAGCAGGTATATCTCACTGGTCACCCCCAAAGCCAATTCCTACTTTGGCCGCCTTTACTTCCAGTTCTCTGCTGCCAATGACTGGAACGAACTGCAAAAATCACTGAAGCTGGAGACTCATATCTCCCTCACTAGCTTTAAGCACCAGCTGTCAGAGCAGCTCACAGATCACTGCACCTGTACATAGCCCCTCTGTAAACAGCCCATCCAACTACATCATCCCCATACTGTACATATTAATTTATCTTGCTCCATTGCACTCCAGTATCTCTACTTGCACATTCATCTTCTGCACATCTACCATTCCATGGTTTAATTGCTTTATTGTAATTACCTCACCACCATGGCCTATTTATTGCCCTACCTCCCTTATCTTACCTCATTTGCACTCACTGTATATAGACTTTGTTTTCTACTGTATTATTGACTGTATGTTTGTTTATTCCATGTGTAACTCTTTGTTGTTGTATGTGTCGAACTGCTGTGCTTTATCTTGGCCAGGTCGCAGTTGTAAATGAGAACTTGTTCTCAACTAGCCTACCTGGTTAAATAAAGGTGAAATAAAATAAATAAAAAATGTTGTAGGGGTGCTTTGCTGCAGGAGGGACTGGTGCACTTCACAAAATAGATGGCGTCATGAAGAAGAAAAATTACGTGGATACATAGAAGCAAGACATCAGTCAGGAAGTTCAAGCTTGGTCTCAAATGTGTCTTCCAAATGGACAAGCATACTTCCAAAGTTGTGGCAAAAGGGCTTAAGGACAGCAAAGTCAAGGTATTGGAGTGGCCATCACAAAGCCCTGACCTCAATCCCATAGACAATGTGTGGGCAGAACTGAAAAAGTGTGTGCGAGCAAGGAGTTCTACCATCCTGACTCAGTTACACCAGCTCTGTCAGGAGGAATGGGCCAAAATTCACCCAACTTATTGTGGGAAGCTTGTGGAAGGCTACCCGAAACGTTTGACCGAAGTTAAACAATTTAAAGGCAATACTACCAAATACTAGTTAAGTGTATGTAAACTTCTGACCCACTGGGAATGTGATGAAAGAAATAAAAGCATTCTTTCTACTATTCTTAAAATAAAGTGGTGATCCTAACTGACCTAAGACAAGGACTTTTTACTAGTATTAAATTAAGCTTGGAGCTGTGCTTTGGGTCATTGTCCTGTTGTAGGAGGAAATTAGCTCCAATTAAACGCCGTCTACAGGGTATGGCATGACGTTGCAAAATGGAGTGATAGCCTTCCTTCTTCAAGATCTCTTTTACCCTGTACAAAATCTCGCACTTTATCACTTTACCACCAACAAAGCACTAGACCATCACATTGCCTCCACCATGCTTGACAGATGGCATCAAGCACTCCTCCAGCATCTTTTCATTTTTCTGCATCTCACAAATGTTCTTCTTTGTGATCCGAACACCTCAAACTTTGTCTGTCCATAACACTTTTTTCCAATCTTCCTCTATCCAGTGTCTGTGTTCTTTTGCCCATCTTAGTCTATTATTTTTATTGGCCAGTCTGAGATATGGCTTTTTCTTTGCAACTCTGCCTAGAAGGCCAGCATCCCGGAGTCGCCACTTCACTGTTGACATTGAGACTGGTGTTTTGCGGGTACTATTTAATGAAGCTGCCATTAGAGGACTTTTGAGGCGTCTGTTTCTCAAACTAGACACTCTAATATACTTGCCCTCTTGCTCAGTTGTACACTGGGGCCTCCCACTCCTCTTTCTATTCTGGTTAGAGGCAGTTTGCGCTGTTCTGTGAAGGGAGTAGTACACCACGTTGTACGAGATCTTCAGTTTCTTGGCAATTTCTCACATGGAATAACTTTCATTTCTCAGAACAACAATAGACTGATTAGTTTCAAATGAAAGTTTTGTTTCTGGCCATTTTGAGCCTGTCATCGAACCCACAAATGCTGATGCTCCAGATACTCAACTAGTCTAAAGAAGGCCAGTTTTATTGCTTCTTTAATTAGCACAACAGTTTTCAGCTGTGCTAACATAATTGCAAAAGGGTTTTCTAATGACCATTTAGACATTTTAAAATGATATACTTGGATTAGCTAACACAACGTGCCATTGGAACACAGGAGTGATGGTTGCTAATAATGGGCCTCTGTACGCCTATGTAGATATTCCATGAAAAAGCTGCCGTTTCCAGCTACAATAGTCATTTACAACATTAACAATGTCTACACTGTATTTCTGATCAATTTGATGTTATTTTAATGGACAAAAGAATTTGCTTTTCTTTCAAAAACAAGGACATTTCGAAGTGACTCCAAACTTTTGAACGGTAGTGTATATATACACTGTATTTGAAACAGTATGTTAAACTTTTATTTAGTCTCCAATATGGGATATATTTGTTATGGAATATGAGATGAAACTAATCCGGCAATTACTTGTACTGGCAATATCATTTAAATAGCTCTTCAATGATTTTATGATCAGTACAAAAATCATTTCTTGGGTTTATTTTTATAGCACCCTTCGTTTTATCACAGAAGACAGTTTTATTACTCATCACTGTATTATTTACCAAAAAGTTGGCTGGACCTCTTTGAAGTCACATAGATCGCATCATTACACTCTGAAGTATCTAACATTACGTTATCAAATCCCTTCTCAGTGCTGGTGAACTCTGGAGACTCCTTTGGTGTCTAGAGAGTTAGGTAGATAAGCCTTAATTTCCTAGCACCTTATGTGTGGAATGATCTGGAATACACTTAAAAAGTTTGTGTCTCTAGGGCATTTCAGAGGGTTGTTAGGGGACCTTCTACCTGAAGAATGTGTCAGTTTTTTTATGATTATAGATAGATCCATAAAACATCAGCTGACTTTAATGATAAGAAAACTGTTTGCTGAATGGCCCAACATAATTTAATCTTTCACACATAAACTAATTTTAAGCTCAGAAATGGTTACTGAACCTATGGCAATTGGTTTGTTGCATGGTCTTTGGGAAACTCTAAACATTAGATTTATTTTTTACAAAATAAAAGGTGGGAAGGAATAGAGCGTTGGGGTGAGAGTTACTGGCTATACTGGCTGGGGGTCGGGACATGCGGGCGGCTCGGCCTGGCTGAGCAGT
>QNTS01000440.1:723315-786371 GCA_003317085.1 Hucho hucho | reverse complement strand
TGTTATATGATTTAGTCTTATTCTTAACTTAGATACTCTACTATTAGATACTATCTTAAGAATATGACTAAATCATGCAACACTTCAAAAGCACTTTAGATTAAGTTTGATTGGATTTAGTCTTATTCTTCAACTTTGATTCTTGGTTGAGATGGAGATGTGAATCCAACATATCAATTTTTTATTTGTAAACAAACTGGAATTAAAGCCAGACTAAGTTAGTGTCATGGAACTAGCCAAGGAGAAGATACATCTCCTTCAACAGTTGATAATTGGTTGTGTTGACAACCAAACACAATTCAATATCCAGTTTGTCTACAAATGATCAATTTATGTGTTGGAATCATGTCTCTATTTCAACCAAAAATCTAAGTTAAAGAATAGGAGTAAATCTAATCGAATCAAACGTTAAACGCACTTTAAATAAAGTTTGATTTGAAGGTACTGTACTGTAGAAGGCATCAACACGTTAACAAAGTTGTTAATGAATGATAGTCAAACATCCCTTTCGGTTTCACCTTTACTCAGCATCACTGTCTGACATAAACAACAACATTGACAACAGTTAGATCCATAAAACATCAGATGACTTTCATAGCACTTAAAGTCCTTTTAATGAATTTGTTTGAATGGCTCATTTGTTGAGTCAGCTCTGAGTCATTTGACTTATTTGGATGTTAGTCTGATTTGGAAGGAAATAAAGAATGTGTTAATCAATTCAGCCAGGCCCTCATACGCCTACAGCCTAATCACAGAGAGTTGTGAGAATCAAATGCTGAAATGTTGAATCCTTCATAGGGAAGATGTGGTAGTACCTTTTAATACCATGGGGTGGAGCCGTTACCATTCTCTGGTGTGGGATAAACTCAGGAACGAGTTAAGAGTTCCCGATACAGAGAAGCTGCATTTAAAGCAATCTTAGGTGGCTGGAAACATAATTTGTAGTTTATTTGTTGGGTCTAAACGAAAGATTATTCTATAAGCTTTACAGTTGGTGGATCACTTCACTGGACTCCACTGGCTCCGAGAAGAGAAAGAGACAACACATTATACTGTTAAAATGTGAAACTGCATGACTTAGGAAACAGTTGCATCATTCTATATGGTAAATTGTCTTGAATACAAGCTTTTGTACAAGTGCAAGTACACAGCCTTGTTGGGAATTTAACAGGAATTTCCTCAGTACACACCTAGTTAACATTCTATAAGCATATTTTGTGGTTTGTTTTCACAATGCCAAAGCTCAATGGGAATTTTGTTTTGTTTGGTTGTTTTGAATCATACCTGGGTTTTAAGTGCTCTGTGAGGTTTCTATATTTCAAGTTCCAAGTCCAGGCTGTTATACAGGCTATTGTAATGAAACTGATCAGACCACCACCCTATCACACCTACAGTCAACATCCTGTTGACACAAATAGCCAGAACAACACATTTACAACAGGGTTTGGTGTCTGCAGCTGGATGATCCAGTGTTAACCAGCACTGGTAATTACACCATGTCGTGTCTCAACTTCACACAATATGGGGTTGATACTGTATGTCCATCTTTATACCAGGTGATGGATACCCAGGTTGGTGTTTCATGTCGGGGTACAATTACCACTAAGACATACAATGTCACAAAGGGAAGCCCTGTTGCAATACTGTTAAAACATTGTGGTTGTGGATTGTTGCTTGGAACACAGACAGAAAACACTTGATTTTAATTCCTTCACAGAGGAGATGTGCAGCATGAAGCGTAAGACTCTATGTAGTCTATTCAAAAGATTAAGAAGACAAAAAGCAAGATTTTCTCTGCACACTGAAAACTGCTGCCTAATTTAATGTAACTGCAGCTTAACGCCATGATGAAATGTGAATAGTTATTCTATGGTCATTAAATTCACATGAGATTATAAGGTCAATACCATCAGCAAAAAAATGAAAAGATCTTCAATTTAAGTTTTTCAGTGACCTTGAGGTCTGAGGGGAGAAAGTCTGAACTCTGAAGGTAAGGTAAGGGTTGAAAGGTCAGTTTAAAAGGTGTGCCTGGGTTCTGTCTCTCCTCCCTGTGTGAACCTTCACACCCTGACTTCTCCCCCAGAAGAGGACTGGCCACCCCTCAGAGCTTGGTTCCTCTCTAGGTTTATTCCTAGGTACCTGCCTTTCTAGGGAGTTTTTCCTAGCCACCATGCTTCTACATCTGCGTTTGGAGTTTTAGGCTGGGTTTCTGTATAAGCACTTTGTGACATCTGCTGATGTTAAAACGGCTTTATAAATACATTTGATTTGATATGGTCTGTGAGGAAAGTTTATCCACAGCCTGAACCTGAACCGCACACTGGTGGACTGGAGATCAGTAACAAAAGTCAGGCATATAAAAGATTCATGGAACAGAAGTCAAAGTCCCCAAAAGCCAAGGCAGAAGAAAATGGGTAGAATCATCAGTATGCTATCTGAAGTTTCTGAAGACTGTCAACCTATAGCATCAGCTTATACCATCGGAAAACTGGTGAAGACTTAGATGTTTCTTCTGTCACACAGAAAGCAAAAATAATAGAATAAGCTCTTTTGCAATAGACAAAACCACAGAGTTGGCTCTGCAAGATACATTGAGGTCACACTGCATGCAGCTCGTGCATGGAGAGAGATGAGCTAGAAGGCTGCTCTGCATGAGCAACTTCCGTACCAGAGATGATAACTTGTTGAATGTTTTGAAGCGTGACTGTTTCTTTCTTACAATGTCCTCTACCAAGGTGACATCAAACCAACAAACAAACTCTCCAGGAGCACCTTCACTCGGGTATGGTTGTTGTGACGTATTCACTTGTCTCTACTAGTTGTTTTTGTTATTGGCTTATTAGTTTATTTTATAATAGTTAATTCATCATAATTAATAATCTATAATCGAGTCAGTAGAAAACAGGTATCCAGTGTACATATTTAGATGCTTTAGTTTAATAAATTCAAATGAAAAAACATCAATATATTATTTAATTTTAAAGCACTAAAAGTTTAGTTATTAGCATTATTTATTTAGGAAGCTTTTGGATTATCCAAACCTTGCATTTTGTCTTGCTATTGTTACTCTCTGTTCTCTTTGTCAAGAAAAAAACTGAACAAGGTCCATCATTGTAGAAGACATATTTTGCGGCAGAAATAACTTGCCTGCTGTAAGCTGCTTCTATTTGACAAACTTCTCCCTATTTTCCCTCTAGTCTTGATGATCAAGTCATCAAATCTGGATTCCACCCAGTCAAAGTGCTTTCATGCAAGCATATTATGCACTTTGCGCATCAAAATCATATCACTTCAACAATATAATGTAATACTCTGAAAAAACTGAAAGTGGATTAGGAGAGTAAGAGAGAAGCTATTAAGTAACAGACTGCATGATTTTATTTCACCTGTTTGGCCCGCTAACTAGAAACTGAGCAATCACTTAACATGTGATTAAATGAGTCCCTCTCGTGTCCTTCAGGGCTTTCTGAGTGGTCGTCTGACTGACTGTGTAGAGTATGAACCACAGTTCTGGATCATACCACCCTCCGGCTGCACCATTGGTGGTGCCTGTTCTGGTGGTCATTATCTTCATGACGGTTGCTGGCAACCTACTGGTCATCCTCACCATCGCCCGCACCCTCCACCTCCAGACCACCACCAACATCTTTGTCACCTCCCTGGCCTGCGCTGACCTTATCATGGGCTGCCTGGTGCAGCCGCTGGGGGCCTCCCTGGTGGTGACAGGGGACTGGCTCTTTAGCGGCACAGCCTGTGAACTCTGGATATCCATGGATGTCCTCTGTGTGACAGCCAGCATTGAGACGCTGTGCACCATCGCTGTGGACCGCTATATCGCCATCACACGGCCTCTAAGGTACCAGTCTCTGCTGGGGAAACGTCAGGCGTGGCTCATGGTGTGTGTGGTGTGGGGTGTGGCAGCCCTCGTCTCCATCGTCCCAATCATGAGCCAGTCATGGCGTGCTCATAATGACACAGGGAGCATGCAGTGCTACGAGGAGCCACACTGCTGTGACTTCATCACCAACATGCCTTACGCCATCGTGTCCTCTGTGGTGTCCTTCTATGTCCCCCTGCTGATCATGATCTTCATCTACAGCAGAGTCTTCCTCATCGCCACACGGCAGGTCAGGCTAATGAATGAAAACAAGCTGCGTTTCCTCAGTTGGTGTGACATCCCCCCATCAGAGTGGCACCTAGTCAGCCCTGGGAGTCCCACTGGCAGGGCTGGGAGCATCACTGGCAGAGCTGGGAGCATGAACAGGACTGGGAACACCGGCAGGGCTGGGAGCAGCTTAATTTTCGACTCCATACAGTGGAGAAGCCAAGGCCGCAGGCACACTCGGGTAACTGTCCTAAAGGAACACAAAGCCATCAAGACCCTGGGGATCATCATGGGGACATTTACTCTGTGCTGGTTGCCCTTTTTTGTGTCCAACATCATCAAGGTGTTTGACCCAGATATCCCCTCCAGGAAAGTTTTTATTCTTCTCAACTGGCTGGGCTACCTGAACTCAGGCCTCAACCCCATCATCTACTGTCACAGCCCAGAGTTTCACTCAGCCTTCCGGAACCTTCTATGTTGCCCATGGCTCTCTAAGGTGGGGCTCAACAGAGTCTTCAAGGGGCTGTGGACTAGCGCCATGCTGGAGGAGAGTAGAGCCCATGCAGGGACACACAGCTGCCAGAGCCTGAGACAGGGGCAGGTGCAGAGCCAGGATCAGGAGCATGGACTGGGGCAGGAGGGACTGCCTCTGACGCTAACACCCATTCAACACAGTCCAGACAGAATGGATGTCACTGACACAGCGACAGTCTGAGAGAAAGTAACACCTATACAGTATATACGAATGCACTAGCTCTATTTGGTTGATTTGCATTGTTGGCTTCATCAAATTTACATGATACACAAGGGTTCAAAAAGTTTTTTTCGTCTGTCCCCATAGGATAACTCTTTTTTGTTCCAGGGAGAACCCTTTTTGGTTCAATATAGAACCCTTTTGGGTTCTACCTTGAACCATAAAAGGGTTCTTCAAAGGGTTCTCCTATGGGGAAGGCCAAAGAACCCTTTTAAGGTTCCATATAGGACCTTAAAAGGGTGTACAATTCACACATTTAGAGATGAGGAATAAGGAACAAATGCAAATAGATGGTGTTTAAACTTCCCCTCTCTTTAGAATTACATTTACAGTCTCCTGTCGACTGAATTACGGCGGTTGGAACCAAAAATCTCAGATTTGGACTCATCAGACCAAAGGACAGATTTTCATCGGTCCAATGTCCATTGCTTGTGTTTTTTTGGCCCAAGCAAGTCTCTTCTTCTTATTGGTGTCCTTTAGTAGTGGTTTCAGCAATTTGACCATGAAGGCCTCGTTCACGCAGTCTCCTCTGAACAGTTGATGTTGAGATGTGTCTGTTACTTTTATTTGGGCTGCAATTTCTGAGGCTGGTAACTCTAATGAACTTATCCTCTGCAGCAAAGGTAACTCTGGGTCTTGTTTTCCTGTGGCGCTCATGAGAGCTAGTTTCATCATAGCGCTTGATGGTTTTTGCGACTGCACTTGAAGAAACTTTCAAAGTTCTTGACATTTTCCGGATTGACTGACCCTCATGTCTTAAAGTAATGATGGACTGTTGTTTTCTCTTTGCATATTTGAGCTGTTCTTGCCCTAATATGGGCTTGGTCTTTTACCAAATAGGGCTATCTTCTGTATACCACCCCTACCTTGTCACAACACAACTGATTGGCTCAAACACATTAAGAAAGCCCCACGTTTATTCCATAGGCTTGGATCCGCACTATGCAGCTCTTGCAAGGGCGTATTTTGTACTGGCTGTCCACTGGTTTCAAAAACAATGATTGATGGTCAGCTTAAACTTCTTTGAATTCAACCATTATTGGGTTCAAATACACATTTAGATTTGCGAACAGCCATCCACAACAACCACAATCAACAAGTCGCAAATAGCTAAATGAGAGAGCAATAGTGTGATTCACATCATTGCGCTATGTAGATATCAATAATAAGTGATATCCGTATCGCCGTAGACTACACCACTGCTGTCATCATTACCTCCAAACGTTTATTCAAATTGGATAATCTTTGAAGGCCGACATCAGTCAGACAGCAGTCGCACCATTGGAAGACATACTGTAGCTTGGACTGTAGCCTACAAAAGCCTGTTACTTCCTCTTTCCCTGTGATCCATCAAACACATTTGGTGTGTCATCATAGTGGTCTCTGACTTGTGGTCAGACTCTCTCAGGTGGAACATACTTAAACTTGCGCCTTTTTTTAATGCTGATTTAAATGTCATTGAGAAAACAGAGGTGTCAAATATATTTTTTTGCAAACATCCTTTCTGAATTTAAAAGTAATCCTCGAAGTAATCATCTAGTTTTTCAAAGTATCTGTAATCTGATTACAATATTTCTGCTAGTAACGTAATGTAACGGATTACAGTTACCGTTTTTTGTAATCCCTTACATGTAATCCGTTACTCCCCAACACTGGAGATAACTGCGGATGGATCAACAACAATTGTAGTTACTCCACAATACTAACATCAATTACAGTGAAAGAAAGGAAGCCTGTACAGAATACAAATATTACAAAACATGCATCCTGTTTGCAACAAGGCACTAAAGTAATACTGCAAAAAATGTGGTAAAGAAATGTACCTTTTGTCCTGAATACAAAGTGTTATGTTTGTTGCAAATCCAACACAACACATCATTTGGTACCACTCTTCATGTTTTTAAGCATGGTGGTGGCTGCAACATGTTATGGGCATGCAACCACCCGAGCCACTGCCTGTTCACCCCGCTATCATCCAGAAGGCGAGGTCAGTACAGGTGCATCAAAGCTGGGACCGAGAGACTGAAAAACAGCTTCTATCTCAAGGCCATCAGACTGTTAAACAGCCATCACTAACATTGAGTGGCTGCTGCCAACATACTGACTTAAATCTCTAGCCACTTTACATATCCGACATTACTCATCTCATATGTATACACTGTACTTTATACCCTCTACTGAATCTTGCCTATGCCGTTCGGCCATTGACTCAAATCTCTAGCCACTTTAATAATTAAAAAGTGTATGTAATAAATGTATCACCAGCCACTTTAAACGATGCCACTTATATAATGTTTACATATCCTACATACTCATCTCATATGTATATACTGTACTCTATACCATCTACTGCATCTTGCCTATGCCGGTCAGCCTTTGCTCATCCATATACAGTGGGGAAAAAAAGTATTTAGTCAGCCACCAATTGTGCAAGTTCTCTCACTTAAAAAGATGAGAGAGGCCTGTAATTTTCATCATAGGTACACTTCAACTATGACAGACAAAATGAAGAAAAAAAATCCAGAAAATCACATTGTAGGATTTTTAATGAATTTATTTGCAAATTATGGTGGAAAATAAGTATTTGGTCACATACAAACAAGCAAGATTTCTGGCTCTCACAGACCTGTAACTTCTTCTTTAAGAGGCTCCTCTGTCCTCCACTCGTTACCTGTATTAATGGCACCTGTTTGAACTTGTTATCAGTATAAAAGACAGCTGTCCACAACCTCAAACAGTCACACTCCAAACTCCACTATGGCCAAGACCAAAGAGCTGTCAAAGGACACCAGAAACAANATAGAAAATCTTTAGAGGGAGTTGAAAGTCCGTGTTGCCCAGCGACAGCCCCAAAACATCACTGCTCTAGAGGAGATCTGCATGGAGGAATGGGCCAAAATACCAGCAACAGTGTGTGAAAACCTTGTGACGACTTACAGAAAACGTTTGACCTCTGTCATTGCCAACAAAGGGTATATAACAAAGTATTGAGATAAACTTTTGTTATTGACCAAATACTTATTTTCCACCATAATTTGCAAATAAATTCATAAAAAATCCTACAATGTGATTTTCTGGATTTTTTTTCCTCATTTTGTCTGTCATAGTTGAAGTGTACCTATGATGAAAATTACAGGCCTCTCTCATCTTTTTAAGTGAGAGAACTTGCACAATTGGTGGCTGACTAAATACTTTTTTTCCCCACTGTATTTATATGTACATACTCGTATTCATTCATTTACACTTCTGTGTATAAGGTAGTTGTTGTGAAATTGTTAGATTACTTGTTAGATACTACTGCATGGTTGGAACTAGAAGCACAAGCATTTCGCTACACTCGCATTAACATCTGCTAACCATGTGTATGTGACAAATAACATTTGATTTTATTTGCCTGTCATCTGCAAGTACTAGGGAAACGAAAAACAGAAATACCTTGATTAAATAAGAATTCAAACCCTTTGCTATGAGACTCCAAATTTAACTCATTTGCATCCTGTTTCCATTGATCATCCTTAAGATGTTTCTACAACTTAGTTGGAGTCCACCTGTGGTAAATTCAGTTGATTGTGCATGAATTGGAAAGGCACACAACGGTCTAGATAAGGTCCCACAGTTGACAGTGCATGTCAGAGCAAAGACTAAGCAATGAGGTCGAAGGAATTTTGTGTTGAGGCGCAGATCTGGGGAAGGACACCAACAAATGTCTGCAGCATTGAAGGTCCCCAAGAAAGTGGCCTCCATCATTCTTAAATGGAAGAAGTTTGGAACCACCAAGACTCTTCCTAGAGCTGGCCGCCCAGCCAAACTGAGCAATCGGGGGAGAAGGGCTTTGGTCAGGGAGGTGACCAAGAACCCAATGGTCACTCTTACAGAGCTCTAGAGTTCCTCTGTGGAGATGGGAGATCCTTCCAGAAAGACAACCATGCCTTTATGGTAGAGTGGCCAGACAGAAGCCACTCCTCAGTATAAGGCACATGACAGTCTGCTTGGAGTTTGACAAAAGGTACCTAAAGGACTCTCAGACCATGAGAAACAAGATTCTCTGGTCTGATGAAACCAAGATTGAACTCTTTGGCGTGAATACCAAGTGTCACATTTGGAGGAAACCTGGCGCCATCCCCACGGTGGAGCATGGTGATGCCAGCATCATGCTGTGGGGATGTTTTTCAGCAGCAGGTACTTGAAGACTTGTCAGGATCAAGGGAGAGATGAACGAAGCAAAGTACAGAGAGATCCTTGATGAAAACCTGCTCCAAAGCGCTCAGGACCTCAGACCAGGGCGAAGGTTCACCTTCCAACAGGACAACGACCCTAAGCACACAGCCAAGACAACGCAGGAGTGGCTTCGGGACAAGTCTCTGAATATCCTCGAGTGGCCTAGATAGAGCCCGGACTTGAACACATTTGAACATCTCTAGAGAGACCTGAAAATAGCTGTGCAGCGACCCTCCCCATCCAACCTGTCAGAGCTTGAGAGGATCTGCAGAGAGAATGGGAGAAACTCCCCAAATACAGATGTGCCACGCTTGTAGCGTCATACCCAAGAAGACTCGAGGCTGTAATCGCTGCCAAAGGTGCTTCAACAAAGTACTGAGTAAAGGGTCTGAATACTTATGTAAATGTGATATTTACGTTTTTTATTTGTAATAAATTAGCAAAAATGTCAAAGGGTCTGAATACTTACGTAAATGTGAAATTTCAGTTGGTTTTTTTGTTATGCATTTGCCCCAAAAATTTGGAGCATTGTATGTAGATTGATGAGAATATATCTATACATTTTTTTATTTTTTTTAAATCTATTTTAGAATAAGGCTTTAACGTAACAAAATGTCAAAAAAGTCAAAAGGTCTGAATACTTTCCGAATGCACTGTAAGCATAACATGTGCCCTAATTTATTGGGTGTTTTTCTTTCTTTCTTTCTATCTGTGTGTGTGTGTGTGTGTGTGTGTGTGTGTGTGTGTGTTTAACCAAACACGATTTTCTGGTTTATCATTAAGTAGACTGCGTTCCAGAGAGGTGGTCGTTCGGTTTCTCAAGCATGATGACAGGCTGAATATTCTCTCCATGAACGCTTGGGATGCAGGGGCAGAAAGCAGATCCAGAACCACAGGGCACAGCTTTGGATAAACAGCCATCCTTGCCTGACAGAACTGGAGAGTTGACTCTGTAAACATGCCCCCCTTTACCTCTTCCAAGTATTTCCGCAGCTCACACAGGGCACTTAGTTCCCTGCCAGGTTGACCCTCCCCCTAAGACACAATCTTTGATGCAACAAAGCTATATTTCTGAAGAACTGTGGTCGAGATGCTTGCTGGATTCAAAGCATCTTGTGTGGTCCTGCTGCTCCACGGCTGTACTCTCTGATTTGCTGAAGTACAAAGACTCTGCTTCCCTCATCAGTGGCTCCATCTCTGTTGAGCGAAGTGCCAGAGACACGCTTGGGTCCATCAAGCAAGCTGCTGCAGGGGTTGGATCGAAGTTGGCTGCCAGAGGATACAGTTTGAAGTTGGTCAGTGTAGATTGTGAACAGCTCCAGCAACTTCACAAGCTGCTCTAGCTTGCCCCAGTCAAGCTCCGAGCTCACCCTCGGATTTCTTGCATTAGCTAGTGATGATGATGCACAAACTAGGCCTATTTGAAACATTTGCATCTACTTGCAGCATTTACCCACCATATTTACAAGCTCGAAAAAACACCATTAGAAAAAAACTTGAAAACCCCATTGATTTTAGCCCAGTAGATAAAAACTAAAACCAAACATAATTTATGATGGTTTTTATTTTATTTCAGTTAGTTTTGCAGTCAAATATAGTAGTTTCAGTATATGTTTTTAATTTTTACTTCAGTTTCAGTTTACTAAATAGTTTTTTAATTTGAATGTTTATTTTGGTTTCAGTTTTAATTGAATAGAATAACCTTGGTACTAATATTGTAGTTACACTGCATTGTGCATGTTAATGATTTTAGTGCCACTTCTTTGTTACCGGTACATATCTTAGCATTCTAGTATAGGAAGTGGTAGAGTGCTGAGAATGTTAAATACATCAACTTCCCACGCCTCAATATGTGTATGTGGGTGGTTTGTGTAGTCAGAAGGTTTGAACAGTGGGTGACCACAGTAGTTCTGCTTGTCCCTCCAGTGCCACAAGGGCATGTACAGCATATATATATAACAGGCTTAACAGATATAAGAAAACCCTGCAGGGCCAATGAACTTTGTGTTTTTGTAAGGGTATAAAACAAATCTATCATTTGGAAGCAGTGAATATCACTACTTTTCTGATAAGTAAGTAATTGTCAAGACCTGTTGGGGGGTAATATTTGGAAATCCTTTGTGTGATCTGTTATTAAATGTGTGTATTTGTATTTATTATTTATTAAGACAGCAGCTACTCTTCCTGGGGTCCACCAAAATTAAGACAGTTCCAATTTAAAAAGCATTACAATTGTCAAGATCTGGTGTGTAGCTGGTGCACAAAGTCAGGCGCAGGAGAGCAGAGATGAGTGAACAACGTATTTACTCAATACGGCACAAGGTAAACAATATACAACGTGCCCAAAACACACGGGCGAAATGACCAGCCAGAACTATACCGACAAGGAACAATCGACATAATAAACACGCACACAAACATGGGGGAAGCAGAGGGTTAAATAATGAACAAGTAATTGGAGAATTGAAACCAGGTGTGTAGAAAACAAAGACAAAACAAATGGAAAAATGAAAAGTTGATCGGCGATGGCTAGAAGACCGGTGAGTCGACCGCCGAACGCCGCCCGAACAAGGAGCGGGACCGACTTTGGCGGAAGTCGTGACAACAATACATTTCACAACAGATTTCACAACACATTAAGTGTGTGCCCCCAGGCCACTACTCTACTACAACAGAATATGTAGTAGTAGAGTAGTGGCCTGAGAGCACACACAGAATATGTAGTAGTAGAGTAGTGGCCTGAGAGCACACACTACAATATCTACAACACAAAATCCAGGTGTACATGTGTGTATAGTGTGTATGTTGTCATGTGTGTGTGTATGCATGTGTCTGTGCCTGTGTGTGTGTTTGTTCACAGTCCCCTCTGTTCCATAAGTATTTTTTTACCTCTATCACAAGGTGTTCAGATATGAGCCTCTATCTATACCTACTGTATATACATCAGAGTATCTGAGAGAAGTTTTCATACCATCAAACCCAGATAAATCAACACAACTTTCCGTTTATTCTGAGCATCGATTTCTAACACCAGGGATCAGACAGAATAGTGTTTGTTCATTATAGCTGTGAGTACATCTTGTTTTTGTTGTGCTCTCCTATAAGACTAATTGGGCACACACTACTCTGTGGTTTGGCTCGTACAGTAGATAAGAGGAAACCCTGTCCCCATTGATTTCTAGAAGTTTCATTAGGCCACTAGAGTAGTTAGCTACAGAATGCCTTGGGCATAGCAGAAGAGGTATCGATCGAGACAACTTACAACAGGGAGTCATTTTATTCTCTTCATAATGACAGTGTGTCTAATGTATTTGAGAAACATTTAAATGATTATACACTGTCACAGACGAGTGTCTAATTTTGAAATGTGATAAATCATTTGAGAATAGGCAACAAAAGTTAGATTACATTAATTGGCAGTACATGTTTCATGAGAGCAGTCTTTCCAAGGATGTTGATACATCAATGCCACTATTACAGCAATGCCAATATTAATGTGCTGTGTCTTTTAGAATGATAATTGTGCTGCATTACAAGGTCCACTTAGGAATGGCAATGTGAAGGATTGAACAAGGATAAATGTCTCTAGGATAGCCACTGGAGAAACTACAAATCATCAGGAATGTCTTAGTGACAGATGGCCAGACAAGTCCTCACATCATAGGACATCAGGACTTCATTGGACATGTCGTAGAACATCATCTTGTGGCCAATCCATCAAATCAGAAAAGGTCTATGGTTTGTCAAGATAGGGCAACCCAAGATGATTCAGTTGACAGATTGACACCAGAGTTATCACAGGCACTCAGTCTGATGTTTGCTGCCTGGTCAAGGCAGAATGTAAGAGACTGGAGTCAGACAGGGAAATTAACTCTCCAAAGATGAGCTGTTGTAATAGGCTGGGTGGTTTGACAGTATGAACAATGGCATGATACTGCAGTCAATGAATTACCAACCGGCCAGTGATACAGTATACGTTGGAATTAACTTGAAAATGAGATTGTATGAAAGGTCAATTGCAATGGTAAAGGTTATACAAGTATGTTGAATGATTGCATTTGCTGTTTTGAAAGATATTAGAATGTTCCACAGAGTACATGTAACATCAACAGAAGTACAATGCAATACTAGGTGTTACACAGGATATAACCATTTCTATATAATTACTTAGACCTACTACTCATTACCAAGTGAAAATTCCTACAAACCTTTAGATGAGCTTGTACTTACAAAACAATTAGGCATTTTCCCATCCTAGAGTCTGAGACATTGTGGAAATCTGTGGTAGAGAAGAAGAATGTATGACAATTTAGCATTAGTTAAAAATACATAATGACAGCCTCTATCTCTGCCTCTATTTTCCAACGTTGCATCAATGAATCATCAGGTCAGTCACTGCAGTATTTGCCAGGGTCATATAACTAATGGCTCCCAGACAAGTAATGAGTGGGCTAAAAAGCATCAGTACTAAAAGCCTGCAACCCGTCTGTTCAATCATCAATACATCTGCGTCCAACGTTACAACACTGCTTTACAAGCTGTGAGTAAGTTTACTTATGAGGGGGGGAATTTGACCAACACTATGCTAATGTATTCTTTTTCCACTACTCCCAAGAGACATTGTTTTGGACAACTGAGCCTTTAACAACATGGTGAAATGTTAGGCAGCCACACCACCTCCTCCAGATTTGACCATCATTCTCAGAATGTGAGCATGTATACAATTTCCCCATGGGGTGGCGCTTAAGAGTATGGCTTCGTCATAGAGCTAGATAGATGACTCATCTTTGTATCTGTACCATTATAGCGTCTGTGGCAGCATGGGCAGCATCATTGAGGCTATCTCCATTTTGAAGTAATTGATTTTCTTATTTCACGATTGGCTGATCCCTCCTGATGACCCGGTTGGACATGACTCCAACAGGGTCACAAGGAGGGATCAGCCAATGAAGTTGGAAGCCCCACCCAGTTGACTACATTAAAATGGTGGAAGCCCTCAAAGGCATGCCCATGCTAACACTGCCTTTTGGCCACTAGAGGCCTCTATCATTCTCTATGGGCTTTGCTCATTGAGTTGAGCTTGCAATGGTTGTTGGCCTCTACACAGATGTACTATCTTAATTTGCAAATGCAAATTGTAGTGTATTCAAGGTTTAAAAAGGCTTCTAAAATGTGTAATTTCCACTTTAAAATGTCAGACTTGATTTATCCTAACTAAAAATGTATTGAGCCCTACAAAAATGTCCATTAATTGTAATACACATAATAATTCACACGTCCTTTTGAGGGGTTGTTGTTACAATGTAATTACATGTGTAACTACACTGTAACAAGTATTGCAGTTAACTGTAACAACTCATAGAAACAATGTAATAACAACATGTAACTGGTAGTGTTGCGGAAAAACAATTTGTCAAATAATTGCACTGATACCAGAACTTGTGAATTCAATTCAGACTTTAATTCAACGGATTAAAGACGAGCCTCTCCCATGGAAAGAGACTGAAATATCTTATCACAGAGCTCTTCTTTTATCGTATTCTGTCCCTGCTTAATGTATAGAATCACTCCTTGTATGTTCATGAACAACTCCCATTGGCCCTATAGTTATCTTAGCTCTTGCTTGTTAACGCCCACATCTGACAACTGTCCAGGCCACAATGGTAGCTATAATGGTGCCTGAGCCCTCATCCTATATGCTCCATTCCTTATATAGCCATTCTGTCTCAGCACTTAAAAGTGGACAGTCTAAATTCTGCCTGCTAATATTGGAAATGCAATCTCAGTCATGTTGTCTGCTACCACAGTAGTAATTACTGTCTGTAACTACAGATGTGTAACAACAAATTCTTGTTATCATGTTTGTTACAAATGTTTCCACTAAAATTCTCAGCTGCATCCGATTCATTAATAACTGTGACAGAGGTTGGGATCCCTTGTGGTTGTGCTGGGTGTCTGGGAGATTATAGCCTATGCTATTATGGCCTACCCATGAATGTGAACTGCTGAAAATGTATCGCCAGTCAAAGTTGTTGCTAGTACTTGCCCCCAAAATAAAACTGTATGTGTTAAGTCGGTTGAGCTTATGAAAACAGATCTAATATGAGTGTCATCCCAGGTGAGGAATAAGACACTATTTCAAAGCATAGTACATGTAAAGTTTTCCTTATTACAGTGTAATTACATGTGTTATTACACAGGATGTAGCTTGTTAAAATGAAGTGTATCTTGAGGAGTACTTACTTGTTCATTGTGTCAAATCGGAGGGCCTGTTGTCCGGACCTCTGTCAGTCTCTATGGGCGTGCCTCAGGGTTCAATTCTCGGGCCGACTCTCTTCTCTGTATACATCAATGATGTCGCTCTTGCTGCCAGTGATTCTCTGATCCACCTCTACGCAGACGACACCATTCTGTATACTTCTGGCCCTTCTTTGGACACTGTGTTAACTAACCTCCAGACGAGCTTCAATGCCATACAACTCTCCTTCCGTGGCCTCCAACTGCTCTTAAATGCAAAGTAAAACTAAATGCATGCTTTTCAACTGATCACTGCCCGCACTTGCACGCCTGTCCAGCATCACTACTCTGGATGGCTCTGACTTAGAATATGTGGACAACTACAAATACCTAGGTGTCTGGCTAGACTGTAAACTCTCCTTCCAGACTCACATTAAATATCTCCAATCCAAAATTAAATCCAGAATCAGCTTCCTATTTCGCAACAAAGCATCCTTCACTCATGCTGCCAGACCATCCTACCGATGCTCGACTTCGGCGATGTAATTTATAAAATAGCCTCCAACACTCTACTCAACAAATTGGATGCAGTCTATCACAGTGCCATCCGTTCTGTCACCAAATCCCCATATACTACCCACCACTGTGACCTGTACGCTCTCGTTGGCTGGCCCTCGCTTCATACTTGTCGCCAATCCCACTGGCTCCAGGTCATCGAAGTCTCTGATAGGTAAAGCCCCGCCTAATCTCAGCTCACTGGTCACCATAGCAGCACCCACCCGCAGCATGTGCTCCAGCCGGTATATCTCACTGGTCACCCCAAAAGCCAATTCCTCTTCGGCCGCCTTTCCTTCCAGTTCTCTGCTGCCAATGACTGGAACGAACTACAAAAATCACTGAACCTGTGGACTCATATCTCCCTCACTAGCTTTAAGCACCAGCTGTCAGTGCGGCTCACAGATCTCTGCACTTGCACATAGCCCAGCTGTAAACAGCATATCCTACTACCTCATCCCCATACTGAATTTATTTATCTTGCTCCTTTGCACCCCAGTAACTTGCACATTTATCTTCTGCACATCTACCATCCCAGTGTTAAATTGCTATATTGTAATTACCTCGCCACCATGGCCTATTTGTTGCCCTACCTCCCTTATCTTACCTAATTTGTACTCACTGTATATAGACTTATTTATTTATTTCAATTTTTACTGTATTATTGGCTGTATGTCTGTGTATTCCATGTGTAACTCTTTGTTGTTGTATGTATCAAACTGCTGTGCTTTATCTTGGCCAGGTCGCAGTTGTAAATGAGAACATGTTCTCAACTAGCCTACCTGGTTAAATAAAGGTAAAATAAATTAATAAAATAAAAATTATAATGTACCAACAAAGTACACTGTCCATTGCCAATCTAATTGTCAGGATGGGCAATGTACTTTGTAGGTACATTATAATAGACCTTGCACTTCTTACTAAGTAATTAGGATTTTTATTGTTAGATGAATACTTTTATGAATTAGATGAAACTAAAAGATAACATAAAAATAACTATTCTAGTGGTGACTCAAATATGTATCCTATAGAGTGAGTAGCCTAGATAGCTAATTTAGAAAAATGGGATTGTCCTTTTCTCCCGTTTTTAACATTACAAGTAACAATGTAAATCAACAACTCTGCCTCTGTCTTCATCTGTTTCTTTCTTGTAAGCATTTTCCCATCCTAGAGTCTGAGACCTTGTGGAAATCTTTGGTAGAGAAGAAGAATGTATGACAATTCAGCATTAGACACTACGTTACCCAATACTAGTTATCAGCTTCTACCCCCAAGCCATAAAACTGCTACCCCCCCACCCCTTTGTTTTTGCACTACTGCTACTCACTATTTATTATTTATGCATAGTCAGTTTACCCCTACCTACAGTACATGTACAAATTTCCTCAACTAACCAGTACCCCCGCACAGTGACTCGGTAGCGGTACCACCTGTACATAGCCTTGTTATTGTTCTTTTATTGTGTTGCTTTACATTTTTTTTATTAATTATACTTTACTTTAGTAAATATATTCATAACTCTATTTATTGAACAGAGCTGTTGGTTAAGGGCTTGTAGGTAAGCATTTCACGGTAAGGTCAACACCTGTTCTATTCGGCGCATGTTACCTAGCTAGCTACCTAGCTAGTCCTTGTGTTATCCAGATAGCTATAAAAGTGCATGCTAACACCAACTAACTAAATTAGCATATTTCCATTAGGTAACACCTAGTCTGTGAAGTGCGCGTGGGCAATAACTCAATTTGCCCTCGCACTCCTTCTGAACAACGCCATTTATAGAATCTGGCAAATTGTAAAGTCTAAAAAACTCAGTCTACTGAGTCTGTTCGTAACATATTCTCGTTTTGGGAACAGACACTGTATTGAGATCATATGTTTAATTGATCCATCTCGCTCCAATTATCTCCCACTGCCGGCCACGGAGCTTCCTCTCCCCACCATATTTTTCGGGGAGAGAAAACTCCAATCAGACGCTTCACATTTATACTTCCAGTAAACATTGGGGCCATTTTTCTACCTGTGCTAACATAATAAAAAGCTAGAGAGTGTTTAGCTACATAGAAAATTAACGAACTTTACTCATAGTGTGTGTTGACACACCTAGCTAGCTAGCTAACGTTAACATGCAGGGTGTGCTCCGTTTGCATCACTTTCAATGGGGGACTTTTATTATGAAGTCGAAACGTAAATTCCACTGTTGTGGTTCATCGTTATTGTGGCCAGCTTCACACATAGATGAGCCCAGCTAGCTAGCTAGTTAGCTAGCGAGTATTGACTATAACACAGATAGAACAATGAGTTCCAACACTGGCTGTTGGTACACTATAATTACAAGTACCCCTCAAGACACACTTCATTTTAACTAGCCAAAACCTGTGTAACACCTAGTAATTACATTGTACATTTGCAGATATTACTTGTATTTATTATCCCACTTGGATCGCACTTCCAGAAGCTTGAAAAGGAGGGCCAGGATGTCAGGATGAGTAATGTACTGTATAAGTTCGTGAATTTAGTGGAAACCTGCCCATTTGTAACAAGCATGGAAAACAAGCATTTGTTGTTACACTTCTGTTTTTACAGACCGCAATTACTACCAGTTACTACCAGTTGTTATTACATTCTAACTATGAGTTGTTACAGTTAGCTACAATACTTGTTACAGTGTAATAACACATGTAATTACACTGTAATAAGGACCACTTAAAAGGAGGTGTCACCATCTTTTTCTTTGTCCAAATGAATTACTTTTAAAAAGGTGAGAGATAGGATTGGGGCAGATGAATCATGGAAGCATCTGTGCAATCGCTTAATTAAGCATTCATTAATTTGCTGTTTATCTGTCTACCAGACTTCCCTCATATAAAAGATAGTGTCTTGGCAGTAGTAGGCCTACATGTCTGTGTACCACAGACAGCTGGCTAGAATGTCTAAGTTTACGGCTGTCATTGCTGATTCAGAATGACTGATTGTGTGTTGGGGTGAATTAGGTCATCTAGACTGGTGTGTTTTGGTAAGAGTGTGTGTGTGTGTGTGTGTTCGTGTGTTCGTGTGAGTGTGTGTGTGTGTGAGAGAGGTATGATTGGGATGTAAAATACTCTATTTTTTTGAATGGTTTACATTTGTCTAGACACGTAGAAATGCTAATTCTTCACACTTGGCAAGAGTGCAACTTTTCGGACCACACAGAACCCTTGACAAAATCTTAATGCCTGTGTTTAAAAATGCAATAACGAGGGTCATTTGCTAATAAATCTAAGAACTCGTATCCAGGCAACACCTTGAGGAACAAATAATTACATTTTAGGAAAAGAGTAATAACTGAATCCAGAGGAGATTGCAGCAACAACTAATCTTAGTCAAAGTTCTTTATTTAGGACAGGGTCAGACCTTTTCCACATAGCCTTCATTATATGCATCACCTACATCTAGACAGAGAATGACCCAGTCAAAAATACATCTACTAATGATGTTCAAATGAACGCTTCACCTTAGATGAAAGCTCCATCTAAGGTGAACTGCCACAGGAAGACAATACTGTATGCATTATGTCTACCAACCAGAGGGAGTAAATGATGGCATCAGAATTCTACTCCTCTCCTTTCACAGACATGTTCCATCAAACAGGAAATTGTCTGAGTGTATGACTATAAAATAGTCACGTTTCATAAACTATCTGATATACAATTTCAATCTCCCGTGACTCCATTCACAGCTCAAATGTTCACATGGATATATCAATCAGGTGTCCTGCTGGGGAAAGTAATACACTCCTTCCACCAAGATAGAGTGAAGTGAAGTGAATGGGCTATGCTGAACATGGGCTGGAGAAAGCATTGATTCTACTCTGTCTGGTTCTGATGAATGCAATGCAGTGGTTCGGCTGTCTGTCAAGTGAAAAACATTGCTAGCTGCTCAGAGGGGAGGAGAAAGCAGCTATTGAAAGTTCTGATTACTCACAATCAGTATCTGAGCTCTGATTGTGTTCGTCGGGCTGAATTGAGAACCCAAATGAGAGTGCATATGTGAGGTGACTAAGCAGAGCAAAAGAATCTAAGGATTTGGAAGCGTGAGTGCAAGAGAAACAGGAGACGAAAGAGCAAGCCTAAGATCATGAGCTTTGTGATCAATAATTTCTGCTGCTTCCCCAGTGATTTTCAGCCAGGTCTGAAGTTGTATTTTTATCTGACACTGTGATTAAAAACATGAGAGAATTATTCTCATGAAATATGAGATGAAATTAGATAATATATAGTTTGGTCATTGATCAGGAATGTTCCTCTTTGTCTCTTCAATCAATGTCAGATGCTCTTGAGTTGGCCTGTTTGTTTGACGTTAAGTAGAAAGACCATCTTGAGTAGAAAGTAAAGGATATGATTGCTGGTATTGCACAGTGTGAAGAGTGCTATGATAAAGGGAAAAACAGGCACCGGAGAATGACTCCAATTTAGAAAAAGATTAAAGACCAGGAAGAAATTAGCAGATGTGTTGTTTACTGTGAAAGACATACAGCAGTGTTATACAACATGAGACATAGACTGAACTGGCATGATCTGATGATTGCATATATATAACATGTTTGCTTTGGAAGTGTACGTGATTCAAATAAATTCATTGAAGTCTTGTGGACAACCGAAAACATGTTAATTTAGCAGCTAATTCATCAATTCTGACAGCGACCAAAAAGCCTTTGAATGAGATGGGATCATGGACAAATTATGCCATCCTTTCAGCCAGACAAAGCTGCTTTGAAATTATGTATTAGAAAACATGAAACAGTAATAGAAAATGAGTATGAGTAGTAGAGCTATGTGTCACGACTTCCGCCGAAGTCGGTCCCTCTCCTTGTTCGGGCAGCGTTCGGCGGTCGACGTCACCGGTCTTCTAGCTACCGCCGATCCACTTTTCAATTTCTGTTTGTTTTGTCTTCATTATACACACCTGGTTTCTATTCCCATAATTACATGTTCCTTATTTAAACCCTCTGTTTCCCCCATGGTTTTGTGCGTGTTAGTTTTATGTAAGATGGTCTGTTTGTGAGCGTGTATTTTACTACTATTTTGGTAGTTTGATTTTTGAGTAAAATTGTATTACGTGAATACTCATCTCTGTTGTCCTGCGCCTGACTCTGCTTACCTGCTACACTGAGACCCTTGACACTATGACTCTGTTGCAATGCCTGCTCTTATTTCAAGCATGGAAAAATATGAAAATGATCATTAAAGACAATGTATATTTCATGTTAGGATTGTTTCCCCATGGTCAGAGTAACGAACTATAGGTTTCCATGATACTGTAGTTTATTAAATAGCACCATTAGTACTGAGCCTGTTTGACAGCCTGTTCTCGCCAGAAACAAACTGCTACTCGAACAAGATTTGTGCCTTGACAGACTGCACCCAAAAGGAATGACAAATCTAGGGTCTTTGTTGGACAAAGTAAGGAGGAAGGAAGTTTTGCAAAGAACATTTAGTCCTGTTTTGTATGCAGCCCCTGAACTTCTATGTCACTTACAGTGCCTGCTACTGTAAGTGCATATTTTATAATTACATTATGTACAGTTGACTAGCATAGTACAGGTAACTGCCAAAATAAAGGAAACACGAGTAAAGTAGGGATAAAAAGTATATTGAAAGCAGATGCTTCCACAAAGGTGCTAATTAAGCAATTAACATTCCATCATACGTATGGTCATGCATAAAAATACCCAGCTATCATGGCTAAAAGAAGAGATCTCAGTGACTTTAAAAGAGGGGTCTCAAAGGAGCATAGGGGGGGTTAAAGTGTGTGTGTGTGTTGGAATTTTTTTGTGGAAGAATGGTCCCGCATCCTTCCAATAGTTCTATCAGTTTTCAGGTAAGACCCAAGTGCAGACTGTGTTTTTATTTAACTAGGCAAGTCAGTTAAGAACAAATTCTTATTTACAATGATGGCCTAGGACCAGTGGGATAACCTTGTTCAGGGGCAGAACGACAGATTTTTACCTTGTCAGCTCAGGGATTCGATCTAGCAACCTTTCAGTTACTGGCCTAACCCTCTAACCACTAGGCTACCTGCCGCCCCAGTAACAAGTAACAATGTTTATTGCAACAGGGGCAGGCAAACGACAGGTCAAGGCAGGCAGGGGTCGATAATCCAGAGTAGTGGCAAAAGACGGCAGGCAGGCTCAGGGTCAGGACAGGCAAGCACAATGACAGGTGAAAAAATCATGGCGTGACAGAGTTCTAGACACTTGTAGAATCTATGCCAAGGTGCCTTGAAGCTGTTTTGTCAGCTCGTGGTGGCCCAGCACCCTATTAAGACATTTTATGTTGGTGTTTCTTTTCTTTTAGCAGTTAGCTGTATGCAGCTATTGTAAATAAAATAAAAATTTGGTGGGTGCTTATATTTGTATTATACACGTGTGAACTGGAAACATTTTTTTTCTATCCAAACTCCCCTGAGACACAGCCAAGGACTGACATAATCAACAGTGAATATTGAGCAATTAGGGTTAAGTGCCTTGCTCAATAGATAGATTTTTCACCTTGTCGGTTTGGGGATTCAAACTGGCAGCCTTTTGGTTATCTGGCTCAACGCTACCTGCTGCCTAGGCTGCCTATTCTGTACTCGGCATGAGGTTGAATTTAATTGAAGAGCACTGCACTCAGTTTTAGTACATTTTAATATACTGAGCAATGTCAACGTTTGACACACAGAATCTTTGAATCTCCCCTTTGTTCACTTGCAACAACGTGTTCTCTGCCTCTATGTGATTATCCTCAGAAAACTCACAAAACGTCTTTTTTTTAACACAGCTTCCCTGCTCTCATTCAGTCATACAGACCTTCCCTATTTGAAAGAACAGACTCTCTCAGCAGGGTAACAAGTTCTTGTCTCTGACGGAGTGTTGAGTGTTTATTTTGGCTCCTGAGTGGTGCAGCGGTCTAAGGCACTGCGTCTCAGTCCTAGAGGCATTAATACAGACCCTGGTTTGAATCCAAGCTGTATCACAACCGGCCGTGATTGGGAGTCCCATAGGGCGATGCACAATTGGCCCAGCATCGTCCGGGTTTGGCCGGTGTAGGCCGTCATTGTAAATAATAATTTGTTCTTAACTGACTTGCCTAGTTAAATAAAGGTTAAATTAAAAATAAAAAAATGTAATAGAGAATAGGGAGAGGATGATGCCTCATGTGGTCTAAATGGAATCGAAATGTGCAGTTTCACACTGGGCAACTGAGGAAAAAAACTGTAGACGCACACATATTAACCTATTGGGAGACAAACATAAATTGTAGAAAGCCATTAAAACTGACTGTTTTGAATCAGGGGTACACAGGGTCATTGGCTTCTTTACTGTACCAACCTGGACTCAGGGGTAGAATACTAAATGTTCTGAGACCAGGTTGCAGCAACATAGTAAAAAAAAATCCAGGACACTCAAATTAGTGTGATATGTTACGTTTGTTATGGTATGTATTAATTTCTGGGTGTCGAGCATCCATTTTGTATGATATGTTACAAATTATAATTAGTATGATATGTTATGAATTACAATTAGTATGACGTTACGAATTGCAATATGTACAGTTGAAGTCGGAAGTTTACATACACTTAGGTTGGAGTCATTAAAACTTGTTTTTCAACAACTCCACAAATTTCTTGTTAACAAACTATAGTTTTGGCAAGTCGGTTAGGACATCTGCTTTGTGCATGACACAAAAAAAAATGTCCAACAATTGTTTACAGACAGATTATTTCACTGCATCACAATTCGAGTGGGTCAGAAGTTTACACACACTAAGTTGACTGTGCCTTTAAACAGCTTGACAAATTCCAGAAAATTATGTCATGGCTTTAGAACTTTCTGATAGGCTAATTGACATAATTTGAGTCAATTGGAGGTGTACCTGTGGATGTATTTCAAGGCCTACCTCCAAACTCAGTGCCTCTTTGCTTGACAACATGAGAAAATCAAAAGAAATCAGCCAAGACTTCAGAAAAAAATGGTAGACCTCTACAAGTCTGGTTCATCCTTGGGAGCAATTTCCAAATGCCTGAAGGTACCATGTTCATCAGAACAAACAATAGTACGCAAGTATAAACACCATGGGACCACGCAGCCGTCATAACTCTCGTCTCCTTGAGATGAATGTACTTTGGTGCGAAAAGTGCAAATCAATCCCAGAATAACAGCAAAGGACCTTGTGAAGATGCTGGAGGAAACAGGTACAACAGTATCTACATCCACAGTAAAACAAGTCCTATATCGACATAACCTGAAAGGCCGCTCAGCAAGGAAGTAACCACTGCTCCAAAACCGCCATAAAAAATCCAGACTACGGTTTGCAACTGCACATGGGGACAAAGATCATACTTTTTGGAGAAATGTCCTCTGGTCTGATGAAACAAAATAGAACTGTTTGGCCATAATGACCATCGCTATGTTTGGAGGAAAAAGGGGGAGGCTTGCAAGCCGAAGAACACCATCCCAACCGGGAAGCATGGGGGTGGCAGCATCATGTTGTGGGGGACTGGTGCACTTCACAAAATAGATGGCATCATGAGGAAGAGAAATTATGTGGATATATTGAAGCAACATCAAGACATCAGTCAGGAAGTTAATGCTTGGTTGCAAATGGGTCTTCCAAATGGACAATGACCCCAAGCATACTTCCAAAGTTGTGGCAAAATGGCTTAAGAACAACAAAGTCAAGGTAATGGAGTGGCCATCACAAAGCCCTGACCTCAATCCCATAGAAAATGTGTGGGCAAAAGACTTTTTCGCACACGCTCGTTCCTCCGGATGTTTGGACTGAGTCAATGTGGTCGAGACAGTCCTCCTTACCCGGTTTTAAGTGGGTTGAATAACACCCTTCGAACACCTTCCGATGGACTTTGCAAACTGGGTTCAATTTGTTAAATTTCCGTTACGATGGTTTATGATTAACTCACATACATTTGAAGACTGGGTGACCCTTAGTCATGAGAGAAATAAAAGCTGAAATAAATCATTCTCTCTACTTTTATTCTGACATTTCACATTCTTAAAATGAAGTGGTGATCCAAACTGACCTAAGACAGAACATTTTTACTAGGATTAAATGTCAGGAATTGTGAAAAACTGAGTTTAAATGTATTTGGCTAAGGTGTATGTAAACTTCCGACTTCAACTGTATGATGTGTTCCGAAATGTGACTAACGGTAGCTAGGCTATGGGTTAGGGTTAGGGTTATGATTTAGGTTAAAGGGGTTAATGTTAGGGGAAGGGTTGGCTGACATGCTAAGTAGTTGCAAAGTAGCTATAAAGAAATAAGCGATTGCTAATTAGCTAAAATGCAAAAGTTGCCTGTGATGAAATTTGAACACGCAACCTTTGGTTTGCTAGATGTTCACCGTCCTCCCTCCCTAAAATAATGCTTGTTCTGCCATTTGTCATTGGTGTTACTCACACCTTAAATGACAATTCTGGCTTTCCATAATGTTTTTCCGTCAAATCAATTTGCACATGTAATCAAGGAGATAAATGGTAATGGTAATTTGAAGAGAGGTTTTTATTATTATTTTAACATAGTAAGGGACGGCATGTATAAAGTTTTATTTTGCAACATTTTTCTATAGTTACTATACTGTTTTTGCTGTAACGTCAACAATAATTGAAGGTGAGTCATCAAAATATAATTTCCTTCAAATGTTTACTTTTTAATATTACAATTAGGTTGGTAAGATACCAATAATCTGTGCTGTTACACTGCACATAACGAAACACCAATGACTTGACACATGATTGTCAGAATCAACTTCAACCATTTATTACATTTTAAAACTGAAAATGCCATGGAATGTTACAATTTCTCTCCCAACACCCAATTGAAATACAAACGGAAGATTTTTGCAATTTCCCTGCATTGTCTGTACAGCTTGTGCTTCTCTGCTGCACACAATTTGTTCACACCTGACAAAATAAATACATAGGATTTGGTTAAGATACTTTCTTTAAACATACTGAATGCTTTTGTGTTGATAGCATATATGTAGGAACTTGATAATAACTTACATAGACAATTGAATTGAATCCTAATTGTTTTGTTAATAATTACATTTTCCTTGACATACAGATGACAAACACCAATGACACATTTGATTCAGACACATGAAATTACCAAATATATTGTTTAATTGGTAGTATATGAAAAGAGTGTGCAGACTCACCATGTGCTTCCATAAATGTCACTCCTCCAATAAACAATTTTCCACAGGATGTATTGTTTAGGATTTTGTATGTTAAAAAAAGTATAATAATTTGCAGCGATAACACCAATGACATTACATTTCGGGACAGATATTCCTTTTTAATATTTGTCACGTGTGCTCCCTCTCCGACCTCTAAGTCACCAGGCTGCCTGTTATGGCGCACACCTGTCACCATCGTTACGTGCACTTGCGCGTCATCAGACTGACCTGGACTCCATCACCTTCACCTGGACTCCATCACCTCCCTGATTACCTTCCCTATATATGTCACTCCCTTTGGTTCCTTCCCCAGGAGTTATTGTTTCTGTTCCAGTGTCATGTCTGTGTATTGTTTGTGTTTCTTGGTTTGTATTTAGTTGTGTTTATTTATTAAAACACTCACTCTCTTAACTTGCTTCCCGACTCTCAGCGCACTTGTTACAATTATTTCTAGTTTTTTTTGGTTATCTATTCAGTAAATATAAGGCTTTTGTTCAATTCATGGCAGGTTAGACTACTGCAATGCTCTACTCTCCGGCTACCCGGATAAAGCACTAAATAAACTTCAGTTAGTGCTAAACACGGCTGCTAGAATCTTGACTAGAACCAGAAGATTTGATCATATTACTCCAGTGCTAGCCTCTCTACACTGGCTTCCTGTTAAGGGAAGGGCTGATTTCAAGGTTTTACTGCTAACCTACAATGCATTACATGGGCTTGCTCCTACCTATCTTTCCAATTTGGTCCTGCCGTACATACCTACACATACGCTACGGTCACAAGACGCAGGCCTCCTTACTGTCCATAAAATTTCTAAGCAAACAGCTGGAGGCAGGGCTTTCTCCTATAGCGCTCCATTTTTATGGAATGGTCTGCCTATCCATGTGAGAGATGCAGACTCGGTCTCAACCTTTAAGTCTTTATTGAAGACTCATCTCTTCATTAGGTCCTATGATTGAGTGTAGTCTGGCCCAGGAGTGTGAAGGTGAACGGAAAGGCACTGGAACAACGAACCGCCCTTGCTGTCTCTGCCTGGCCGGTTCCCCTCTCCACTGGGATTCTCTGCCTCTAACCCTATTACAGGGGCTGAGTCACTGGCTTACTGATGCTCTTCCATGCCGTCCCTGGGGGGCGGGGGGAGGGGGTGCGTCGCTTGAGTGGGTTGAATCACTGACGTGATCTTCCTATCTGGGTTGGCGCCCCCCCTTGGGTTGTGCCGTGGCGGAGATCTTTGTGGGCTATACTCGGCCTTGTCTCAGGATGGTAGGTTGGTGCTTGAAGATATCCCTCTAGTGGTGTGGGGGCTGTGCTTCGGCAGAGTGGGTGGGGTTATATCCTGCCTGTTTGGCCCTGTCCGGGGGTATCGTCGGACGGGGCCAGAGTGTCTCCCGACCCCTCCTGTCTCAGCCTCCAGTATTTATGATGCAGTAGTTTATGTGTCGGGGGGCTAGGGTCAGTCTGTTATATCTGGAGTATTTCTCGTCTCTTATCCGGTGTACTGTGTGAATTTAAGTATGCTCTCTCTAATTCTCTCTCTCCTTCGCTCTTTTTCTCTCTTTCTCTCTTTCTTTCTTTCTTTCTTTCTTTCTTTCTTTCTTTCTTTCTCTCTCACGGAGGACCTGAACCCTAGGACCATTCCTCAGGACTACCTGGCCTGATGACTCCTTGCTGTCCCCAGTCCACCTGGCCATGCTGCTGCTCCAGTTTCAACTGTTCTGCCTGCGGCTATGGAACCCTGACCTGTTCACCAGATGTGCTACCTGTCCCAGACCTGCTGTTTTCAACTCTCTAGAGACAGCAGGAGTGGTAGAGATACTCTGAATGATCGGCTATGAAAAGCCAACTGACATTTACTCCTGAGGTGCTGACCCGTTGCACCCTCGACAACCACTGCGATTATTATTATCTGACCCTGCTGGGAACCAGGTGGGAACCAGGCTATGAACATTTTAACATCTTGGCCATGTTCTGTTATAATCTCCACCCAGCACAGCCAGAAGAGGACTGGCCACCCCTCATAGCCTGGTTCCTCTCTAGGTTTCTTCCTAGGTTCTGGCCTTTCTAGGGAGTTTTTCCTAGCCACTGTGCTTCTACACCTACATTGCTTGCTTTGAGGTTTTAGGATGGGTTTCTGTACAGCACTCAGTGACATCAGCTGATGTAAGAAGGGCTTTATAAATCAATTTGATTCAAAATAACATATTGATTTACTCAAACATGTCACTACACCTCAAAACATCACCATTGGGACAAGCCAATTTGCTAGACCCCAGTATTTTCTTCAATGCATACAAATAGACATGTTGCAACATAAAGGACTTCCATATGTTTTTTTATTAAATAACAGTTTAGTAAAACAAAAAAAATATTATTTGTGAAAACAAAATACAATTTTAAAGTGTTTTTACATGATGCCAATGTTCAGGGACATCGTTACCACCGCAATTCAAGAATTACCCTTCTAGATGATTTTACAAGAATGTGTTTTGCTGTGGTCGAAAAATAATTGGATAGATTTAATGAATGTAAGAGTTGTCAGACTGTCAAGTTCGTTAAATCAGTGAAGAATTTACAAAACAGGTAAGTGTCAGAGGAAGATTTTGACTGGGCCTCATGGGGGCCTCAATGACACAAGTGAAGGCTGGTATTGGATGAAAACACTGAATCTGTGTGTGCTCACACTAACCAAAGTCTTATTCTAGAGATGCTTCCACTGAAGAGAGCAACAAATCTCATATGAATTGTCATTCGGTCTTCCATTACGAGGGCAGAATGTGGATACAAGTCTGGAGGTGTTTGTGATTGTATGAAGAAAATAAACAAATATGGACAGTAATCATGTCCTATTATAAATATAGTACTAGAGGGGATGGCTGCCGTTTCACAGGCTCCTAACCAACTGTGCAATTTTGTTACTTTTTTTGCGATGTTTGTAACTTATTTTTTTACTTATTTTGTACATAATGTAGCTGCTACCGTCTCTTATGACCAAAAATAACTTCTGGACATCAGAACAGCTATTACTCCCCTCGAACTGGACAAATATTTTTTTCTTTAACGAGTCCGACAGAAAAGATATACTGCTTTCTCGGGAACGAGCCCAAATCCCGGTCATTTGCATGAAGAAAAGACAGAAAAAGGTGTCCATTTCCGTGAAGAAAAGACAGAGAAGAAGGAAGCAGAGGTTGGGCTGCTTTCTGAGAATTCGTAGGCTAGTGAGTAAACCTCCACTACCAACATGCAATCATTGGAAAACAAAATGGATGGTATACGATCAAGACTATCCTACCAACAGGACATTAATAACTGTATTATCTTATGTTTCACCGAGCCGTGGCTGAAAGACGACACGGATAATATAGAGCTGGCGGGATTTTCCATGCATCGGTAAGACAGAGAAGCTACTTCTGGTAAGACAAGGAGCAAGGGGTGTGTGTCTATTTGTCAATAATAGCTGTCTAATATTAAAGAAGTCTCGAGGTATTTCTCGCCTGAGGTAGAGCACCTTATGATAAGCTGTAGACCACACTATTTACCATGGAGTTTTCATCTATATTCTTCGTAGCCGTCTGTTTACCACCACAAACCGATGCTGGCACTAAGACCGCACTCAACGAGCTGGATAAGGCCATAAGCAAACAAGAAAATGCTCATCCAGATGCAGCGCTCCTAGTGGCTGGGGATTTTAACGCAGGCAAACTTAAATCCATTTTACCTCATTTCTACCAGCATGTCACATGTGCAACCAGAGGAAAAAAAACTCTAGACCACATTTACTCCACACACAGAGACGCATACAAAGCTCTCCCTCACCCTCCATTTGGCAAATCTGACCATAATTATATCCTCCTGATTACTGCTTACAAGTAAATATTAAAGCAGGAAGTACCGGTGACTCGCTTAATGCGGAAGTGGTCAGATAACGCGGATGCTACTCTACAGGACTGTTTTGCTAGCACAGACAGGAATATGTTCCGGGATTCATCCAATGGCATTGAGGAGTATACCCCCTCAGTCATCGGCTTCATCAATAAGTGCATCGACGACGTCGTCCCCACAGTGACCGTACGTACATATCCCAACCAGAAGCCATGGATTACAGGCAACATCCGCGTCGAGCTTAAGGCTAGAGCTGCCGCTTTCAAGGAGCGGGACACTTTTTAAACTTTATTTCACCTTTATTTAACCAGGTAACCTAGTTGAGAACAAGTTCTCATTTACAACTGCGACCTGGCCAAGATAAAGCAAAGCAGTGCGACACAAACAACAACACAGAGTTACACATGGAATAAACAAGCGTACAGTCAATAACACAATAGAAAAAAAAGAAAGTCTATATAGAGTGTGTGCAAATGACGTGAGGAGGTAGGCAATGAACAGGCCATAGTAGCAAAGAAATTACAATTTAGCAGATGATGATGTGCAAGTAGAGATACTGGTGTGCAAAAGAGCAGAAAAGTAAATAAAAACAGTATGGGGATGAGGTAGTTAGATTGGGTGGGCTATTTACAGATGGACTATGTACAGCTGCAGCGATTGGTTAGCTGCTCAGATAACTGATGTTTAAAGTTAGTGAGGGAGATATAAGTCTCCAGCTTCAGCGATTTTTACAATTCGTTCCAGTCACTGGCAGCAGAGAACTGGAAGGACGCTTATAAGAAATCGCGCTACACCCTCAGATGAACAGGCAAAGCGTCAATACAGGATTAAGATTGAATCCTACTACACCAGCTCTGACGCTCGTTGGATGTGGCAGGGCTTGAAAACTATTATGGACTACATAGAGAAACCCAGCCGCGAGCTGCCCAGTGACGCGAGCCTACCAAACGAGCTAAATGCCTTTTCTGCTCTCCCCGAGGCAAGTAACTCTGAAGCATGCATGAGAGCACGAGCTGTTCTGGACGACTGTGTGATAATGCACTTGGTAGCCGATGTAAGCAAGATCTTTAAACAGGTCAACATTCACAAAGCCGTGTGTCCAGACGGATTACCAAGATGTTTACTCAAAGCATGCGCGGACCAACTGGCAAGCAGTCCACTGACATTTTCAACCTCTCGCTGACTGAGTCTGTAATACCAACTTGTTTCAAGCAGACCCCCATAGTCCCAGTGCCCAAGAAAGTGAAGGTAACCTACCTAAATGATTACCGCCCCGTAGCACTCACGTCGGTAGCCATGAAGTGCTTTGAAAGGCTGGTCAATGCTCACATCAACAGCATCAACCCTAGACCTATTCCATTTCGCATACCGCCCCAACATATCCACAGATGATGCAATCTCAATCACACTCCACACTGCCCTTTCCCACCTGGACAAAAGGAACACCTATGTGAGAATACTTTTTATAATTTTTTTACGTTAGTTTATTTGGTCAATATTTTCTTAACTGTTTCTTGAACTGTGTTGTTGGTTAAGGGCTTGTAATTAAGCATTTCATGGTAAGGTTGTATTCGCATGTGACAAATATTGTTTGATTTGATTTGATTTGAAATAGACTGAAACTGAAACTGTATCACAACTTGAAACTTGAAATGAGAACTGTGAGAACCAAGAGTGGTAGCTTGGCAACAGTTTAGTTTAAAAACTGAGTTGTGACGTAGGCAGGCAGGTTGAGGCGATCTAGAAGAGAAGAGATTGAGATGCTCTGTGAATCATGACTGACAAGCTGTCAGCTCTCTGCCCTTCTTGGTTCTTCACAGATAACCAATAAGTCACACAGCTGTCTTTACCTGTCTGCATATTCACTGTACTGTAGTTTCAAAAGACTCTAGATGAGTTTGAGCTCAGTGTGTGAATATGGTAATAGCAACCATGTGATTAGTGCTGACAAAATAAGATTATACTTAACCCACCAATCAAAAGTGTGGGATTACTTTGCTTTTCTCTCAATGGGATTCTTTGCAGCTGTGCATGCTAATGTTATTCCATAATTACATTATTTTTTTCAATTTAACTGGGCTCTCTCTCTTTGATCATTCTCCCCCTCAGCTCATACCTCAGTAATAGCCCGAGGCAGACAGAAGATAATTAGTTCTGAGACCACAAGACAAAAGCAGACTTTATAAAAAAATATATTGAATAGATATATTTGAAATTAAAATATAAAACAAGTGTGTCTATGTATGCTACGCGCTGAAAGACCTGGGATGTTTGTCATCTCATGCTGTTGCTGCTGTGAATAGTTCAACTTAGGAATTCTACATTTGATTGCCTGTCAAAACAACAACAACACTTCAAAAAACCCATGTCATGTGTATTACCATTTGTCTTACCGTTCTTGGAGGATAAATAAATGCTACCTGAAGGAGATATGTGGTTCAAATAGAGCTAAACAATCCACACAGTGTGGACAGCGCATCTGCCCAGCTAGCAATGTAAATCTTCTTTTGGTAGACACTTAGACACATTATGGACACAGTTCAATACAGCTGCCCCCAGATTTGAGTTTAGTCCTCTGTGTCATAGTCCTGACCCTTGATGGAGATCTTTGCGGATGAAAGCAGCTCAGAAGTTGACAACCAAGAAGGTCACTAGAGTAAAAGATGGCTTGTGGGAGAGAGGAATCGCACCGCAACATTAGCTAAATGTTTGGTGTGACTGGATCTGGGTCAGCCAGGTCAGAGGATACTGTGCATGTCCCAGTGGTTTAGAATTAAGGATTCCTTCTACCTCTACCAGCACAGACTGCTTCTGCTGTTGATTCCCTAGCACCACATGAAGGGCCATTTTCACAGCTTTGATTTCATGCTCCCAGCTTCCACCAAAATGAGGAGCAGAGGGAGGATTGAAGGTGGCAGAGCTGTCATCAAACACAGGTTTTGCTGGTGAAGGTGGCAGACAAGTGTAATACCCTGTTAAAACCATATATTAGAAACATTACATTTTATTACAGCCTTTGCTATTGAGACAATGTTGTTTGCGTTGCATCAAACACTTGTGTTACTTTCATGTGAAAGCTTCAAAGAAACAATCTGTCAATCATTTAAGAGGTTTAATTATTTAATGTGCCGTCACATTGATGTGAACTAAAGTAACCTGGTTTGGTTTAGCCAATAAGAAGCCTTGTTAAGTTTTTGAGCCAATCGTGTGATCTCTTTATAGGACCTGTGAGGCTGTTCACAACGTGAGAGAAAAGAGACGACACTGTTGTTGAACTTAAACTTTTACATTTGTGAAGATATGAATTGCGTATAGCAAAAATACTGTTGTTTAATTTTACTTACCTGTTACAAGACTGGAGAAAGTCTAGTTAAACATCTGTCTATGAAATTTACCTGAATTCACCGGTTGTGGATAATTTTGCCGTTGTCGCTTCAAGAGTTAGCCTGGTTTTTGTTCCGAGACGACCTGAAAACTTAATCTGTGATGATGGACATCTCTTCTATTTCATGCAGTGCATTTTCCACCATTGATTATACATAAATAGTTAATTTACTGAGATGTCCTTTTCACCATTATTCCCATGCGGATCTGTCCGAGTCTTTGGTCAGAGGGTTACACAAGCTATATTCAATATGTTGTCAGGGCCGAAGATGAGGGTAAACTGTATGGAATTTTCTTAATTGCAACCATTTCATTGACCTTGTTTTATTCTATTTTAGCTAATTCCTCCTCTTGAGATGTCTCAGCCTCAGGAAAACTAAACTTCCGGAGGACCTATCATCCTTTCACTCCATCCTCTCTACCTTCTCTCCCTCTGTATCCGCTGCTAAACCCATTTTCTATCACTCTGAATTCCAAGCTTCTGCCTCTCACCCTAGAAAACTCTTTTCCACATTCTCCTCCCTCCTTAATCCTCCACCCCTCCCCTTCCCTCCTCCCTCTCTGCAGACAACTTTGTCAAGACTTTGAAAAGAAGGTTGACGACATCCGCTCCTCATTCACTCAGCCTATTGAGTCCACTGGTCTCACTCACATAGAACTACCCTATGCCTTGACTTCTTTCTCCCCTCTCTATCCAGAGGAAATCCTGCAACTAGTGAGGTCCTGCCACCTGACAACCTGCCTTACTAGAACCCATCCCCTCCTCCCTTCTCCAGAACATCTCTGGAGACCTCCCATTCCTCACTTCCCTCATCAACTCATCCCTGACTACTGGCTGTGTCCCCTCTGTCTTCAAAATGGCCAGAGTCACTCCCCTCCTCAAGAAACCAACACTTGACTCCTCTGATGTCAAAAACTACAGACCAGTATCCATTCTTTATTTTCATTCCAAAACACTTTAGCGTGCTGTCCCTGAACAACTCTCTTGCTCTCTCTCTCACCATGATCTTCTTGAGCCTGACCAGTTAGGCTTCAAGATAGGTCACCCAACCAAGACTGCTCTTCTCTGTGTCACGGAGGCTCTCCGCATTGCCAAATCTGACTCTCTCTCATCTGTTCTCATCTTCCTAGGTCTAGCCTCTGCCTTCAACACCATGAACCATCAGATCCTCCTTTCCGCCCTCTCAGGGCTGGGTGTCTCAGGCTCTGCACACTGCTGGATTGCATCCTACCCTGCAGGCCGCTCCTACCAGATGACGTGGAGAGGATCTGTGTATGCACCACGTATTCTCACTACTGGTGTCCCCCAGGGCTCGGCTCTAGGCCCTCTCCTCTTCTCTCTATACACCAAGTCACACGGCTCTGTCATATCCTCACATGTTCTCTCCTATCATTGCTATGTGGATGACAATCAACTACTTTTCTCCTTCTGCCCTTCTGACACCCAGGTAGCAGCACACATCTATATGTGCCTGCCAGAAATCTCAGCTTGGATGTTGGCCCACCACCTCAAGCTCAACCTCGACAAGACGGAGCTGCTCTTCCTCCCTGGGAAGGCCTACACACTCCAAGAACACTCATTCACAGTTGATAACTCCACAGTGTCCCCATCTCAGGGTGCAAATAACCTTGATGTGACCCTGGACAACACTGTCACATTGAATGACGCTGGAGAGATGAAGCAGGAACGGGGAGTAAACATTTAATAAATAACTGACATAACACGAGACAGGAACAGCGTCAAGAACTAAAACTAAAGACGAAAAACAATCAATGCAGCAGCGGGGAACGGAGGAAATAACAGGTGATAAGTGAGTCCTGGTGAGTCCTATAACGCTGATGTGAGTGACGAGGGAGGGCAGGTGTGAGTGATAGATGGCAGGAGCGTGTGATGCAGGGTAATCTGGCGCCCTCAAGGGCCAGGGGAAGGGAAGAGCGGGAGCAGACGTGACAAACACCCTGTTGAGCTCTGAAAACATCAAAGCAGTGATGTTCGCTCCTGCAGGTTCATGCTATACAATATCCGAAGAGTATGACCCTACCTCACAGAGGAAGTGACGCAGGTCCTAATCCAGGCAATTGTCATCTCCCTTCTGGACTACTACAACTTGCTGATGGCTAAGCTCTCCGCTTGTGTCATCAAACCCCTGCAACTTATCCAGAATGCTACAGCCTGCCTGGTGGTCAACCTTCCCTAGTTCTCTCATATATCAAATAAAATCACATTTGATTTGTCACATGCCCCAAATACAACAGGTGTAGACCTTATTGTGAAATGCTTACTTTCAAGCCCTTAACCAACAATGCAGTTCAAGAAATACAGTGTACAATTTACACTGACACCCAATTTACACTGGGTGTCAGTGTAAATTGTCCCGGTGGCCATTTCTTTAATTGTTCAGCAGTGTTATGGCTTGGGGGTAGAAGCTGTTAAGGAGCCTTTTGAACCCAGACTTGCAGTGCGGTAGCAGAGAGAACAGTCTATGACTTGGGTGACTGGAGTCTTTGACTATTTTTTGTGCCTTCCTCTGACACCGCCCCAGTCGTACGCACTACCCTCTGTAGGTCAGGGAGAGGTTGAAAATGTAATTGAAGACACTTGACAGTTGGAAGGGGGAAGCTTGTGGAAGGCTACCCGAAACATTTGACCCAAGTTAAACAATTTAAAGGCAATGCTACCAAATACTAATTGAGTGTATGTAAACTTCTGACCCACTGGGAATGTGATGAAAGAAATAAAAGCTGAAATAAATCATTCTTTCTACTATTATTCTGACATTTCACATTTTTACTAGGATTAAATGTCCGGAATTGTGAAAAACTGAGTTTAAATGTATTTGGCTAAGGTGTATGTAAACCTCGGACTTTAACTGTACGTACGGTCACTGTGGGGACGACGTCGTCAATGCACTTATTGATGAAGCCGGTGACTGAGGCGGTACACTCCTCAATGCCATTGTATAAATCCCGGAATATATTCCAGTTTGTGCCGGGATTCTGTAGCACAGAGTAGCATCTGCTTTATCTGATCCCTTCTGTATTGAGCGAGTCACTGGTACTTCCTGCTTAAGTTTTAGCTTGTAAGCAGAAATCAGGTGAATAGAATTATGGTCAGATTTGCCAAATGGAGGGCGAGGGAGTGATTTGTATGCATCTCTGTGTGTGGAGTAAAGGTGGTCTAGAGTATTTTTCCTCTGGTTGCACATGTGACATGCTGGTATTTTATTTATTTATTTTATTTTTTATTTCACCTTTATTTAACCAGGTAGGCTAGTTGAGAACAAGTTCTCATTTACATCTGCAACTGCCAAGATAAAGCAAAGCAGTGCGACACAAACAACAACACAGAGTTGCACATGGAATAAACAAGCGTACAGTCAATAACACAATAGAAAAAAGAAAGCCTATATACAGTGTGTGCAAATGGCGTGAGGAGGTAAGGCAATAAATAGGCCATAGTAGCAAGTAATTACAATTTAGCAAATTAACACTGGAGTGACAGATGTGCAGATGATGATGTGCAAGTAGAAATACTGGTTTGCAAAAGAGCAGAAAAGTAAGTAAAAACAAGATGGGTATGAGGTAGGTAGATTGGATGGGCTATGTACAGCAGCAGTTAGTGAGGGAAATATAAGTTCCAGCTTCAGCGATTTTTGCAATTCGTTCCAGTCATTGGCAGCAGAGAACTGGAAGGAAAGGCAGCCAAAGAGGTGTTGGCTTTGGGGATGACCAGTAAGATATACCTGCTGGAGCGCGTGCTACGGGTGGGTGTTGTTATCGTGACCAGTGAGATGAGATAAGGCGGAGCTTTACCTAGCAAAGACTTATAGATGACCTGGAGCCAGTGGGTCTGGCGACGAATATGTAGCGAGGGCCAGCAGATTAGAGCATACAGGTCGCAGTGGTGGATGGTATATGGGGCTTTGGTGACAAAACGGATGGCACTGTGATAGACTGCATCCAGTTTGCTGAGTAGAGTGTTGAAGGCTATTTTGTAAATGACATCGCCGAAGTTGAGGATCGGTAGGATACTCAGCTTTACGAGGGTATGTTTGGCGGCGTGAGTGAAGGAAGCTTTGTTGCGAAATAGAAAGCCGATTCTAGATTTAATTTTGAACTGGAGAATTTTAATATGAGTCTGGAAGGAGACTTTACAGTCTAGCCAGACACCTAGGTATTTGTAGTTGTCCACATATGGTGGTGGTGGGCCCTTTTTGAAACACACAGGAAACTGCTGAGTTTGAAAAACCCAGCAGCATTTCTGTTCTTGACACAAACTGGTGTGCCTTGTAGAAAGGAGGTAAAACGGATTTTAGTTTACCTGGATTAAAATCCCCGGCCAGTAGGAGCGCCGCTTCTGGATGATTATTTTCTTGTTTGCTTATGGCCTTATCCAGCTCGTTGAGTGCCGTCTTAGTGCCAGCATCGGTTTTTGGTGGGAAATAGACGGCTAAGAATAATATAGATGAGAACTCTCTTTGTAGATAGTATTGTCTACAGCTTATCATAAGGTACGAGCAATACCACGAGACTTCTTTAATATTACACATTGCGCACCAGCTGTTACTGTCACGACTCCCGCCGAAGTCGGTCCCTCTCCTTGTTCGGGCGGCGTTCGGCGGTCGTTGTCACCGGTCTTCTAGGCATCGCCGATCGATTTTCAATTTTTCCATTTGTTTTGTCTTTGTCTTACACACCTGGTTTCAATTCCCCAATTACTTGTTCATTATTTAACCCTCTGTTCACCCATGTTTTTTTGTGAGTGATTGTTTGTATGTTAATACGGTCCGTAATTTGTGGGCTCGATAATTTTGAGTTGTATTTTGTGATTATTTGGGTAAATACGTTTTTTACTCATATCTCACGTCTTGCGCCTGACTCCTATACACCAGCTACACACAGGATCTATTACAGTTACTGACAAATAGGCACACACCCCCACCCCTCGTTTTACCAGAGGTAGCTGCTCTGTCCTGCTGATGCACGGAAAACCCAGCCAGCTCTATATTATCCGTGTCGTCGTCACGATTCGGTAAACTTAAAATATTACAGTTTTTAATGTCCCATTGGTAGGATAGTCTTGATCATAGATCATCCTGTTTTTTTCCCAATGATTGCACGTTGGCCAATATGACGGATGGTAGTGGCGGTTTACCCACACGCTGATGAATTCTCACAAGGCACCCCGTCTTTTCTTCACGCGAATGACAGGGCCTGGTCTCGGGAAAGCAGTATATCCTTTGCGGCGGACTTATTAAAGAAAAAACGTTGGTCCAGTTCAAGGTGAGTAATCACTGTTCTGATGTCCAGAAGCTCTTTTCGGTCACAAGAGACAGTAGCGGCAACATTATGTACAATATAAGTGACAAACAATGCAAGAAAACAAACAAAATAACAGTTGGTTAGGAGCGCGTAAAACGGCAGACATCCCCTCCGGTGCCATTATAAGGACACCACTCATATCACCCCGCTCCTCCGCCCACTCCACTGGCTTCCAGTCGAAGCTCACATCCACTACAAGACCATGGAACTTGCCTACGGACCAGCAAGAAGAACTGCCTACCTTCAGGCTATGCTCAAACCCTACACCCCAACCTGAACACTCCATTTTGCCACCTCTGGTATCTTTGCCCCTATGGGAGGGCAGCTCCCGCTCAGCCCAGTCCAAGCTCTTCTCTGTCCTGGCATCCCAATCAGTGAACCAGGTTCCCCCTGCGTCCCTGCCCATCAAAACATCTGAAACCCTATCTCTTCAAAGAGTATCTTTAATCCCACAGCACATCTAAAAGTTGTGTTAGAGTTTTATAGTGAATGGACAATTACAGACCTGAACTGAACATATTGTGTTATGCAAGACCTTGATCAGAGGTGAATCTACTGAATCTAGTCTCTTTATAGAAAAGCTCAGTCCCAATAGGATCTACTGAAACCCTTGGTGATTGATGTGGATAGATGTCTGTCTGCGTTGCCTGTTTGGGAATAATAAGTAGTTGCACTTCCAACAAATGGCCTCTCTCTCTGTTTCTCTGTTTCTCTCTCAAGGACAGTGGAGAGGGACGATGATATATGAGTGTAATAAAGGCCATATGGCAATTATGAAATACTGAATGAGTAATAAAGCCAATCATATTGCTCCAATATCATTCTGAGACGGCCAAAAGCCGCCCGAACAAGGAGAGGGACTAACTTCGGCTGAAGTCGTGACAACAAGGTATCGGCCCATGTTGACTCCAATGTTTTCCACAGTTGGGTCAAGTTGGCTGGATGTCCTTTGGGTGGTGGACCCTTTTTGAAACACACAGGAAACTGCTGAGTTTGAAAAACCCAGCAGCGTTTCAGTTCTTGACACAAACTGGTGTGCCTGGCACCTACTACCATACCCCGTTCAAAGGCAGTTAAATCTTTTGCCTTGACATTCACCCTCTGAATGGAACACAAACACAATCCATGAGTCAATTGTCTCAAGGCTAAAAAAGTATTATTTAACCCGTCTCCTCCCCTTCATCTACACTGATTGAAGTGGATTTAACAAGTGACATCAATAAGGGATCATAGCTTTCACCTGGTCTGGGTGTTGGAGAACTCTTAACCTCGGGCAACAGGACTTATGTAACCAAAACAAGCAAACCTGTATTGTATATTGATCACCTATGTGGAAATGCAAACCGTAATCTACCACTGTGAAATAAAGAAGGATTATACAGACTCAAAAATACTCATGATGATCTGACAGCTTCTGGAGCTGGTGGTGTATTGCATAAGATTCACAAGTCATTATGAATGGCATGCATGTACAGAGTAAATATGAAGTCTTCATGAATATGATTTAAACAATTTAAATTCTTTCAATTAATAGGTTTCATATAGTATATATTTTGAACTCCCACACCCCACCCACTCCACCAGTCATCTGATAGTATAAAATCAATCATGAGATAAATATACATAAATAGAAAATTATCCATCCAGGATGGACGTTTTTCTTTGGCATCACTTTACATAAAAGGATCACATACACATACATTCTCACATCATACACATTTACCAGTCAGTCCATCATACCGATTACACTAAAAACATAGAGGACATTGTTACATTCACTCACAGCTGTCTGCTGTCCCAACAGCACTGGATAGACAAGCACATATATCGATACAATTTATGTTGCATTTAGTAGTCCAACAGCACAAAGAACGAATTAACACATTCTTCTTGGCCATGGGCATTCTGAAGCGCTGGCCAGAGGGAAGTCTCTCAAACTGAGGGTGTAGAGGGTGGGAGGGGTCGCCAATGACAGCCAGTGCCTTCTTTTTGGTTGCCTTGTGGAACAGACAAACAGCTCAAATGTGCCTGTGGTTGACCAATTACCTTGCTGGTATGTGTGTACTATTCTGGTCAGTTTGCTTTACTGAACAACACATCACATAGTCTCAGAAATAGTTACAAATTATGGAGATGCATTTATGGATGTATTGGTACGAGTTAAGAAAGGTAAAATACATTTTATTTGTCACATTCACCAAATACAACAGGTGTAGACTTTACCGTGAAATGCTTACTTAGGATCCCTTCCCAAAAATGCAGATTTTTGCAGATGTGCACATGCAGATGTACAAAATAAAATTTGGAAATAGGAACACAATAAAATAACAATACCGAGGCTATATACAAGGAGTACCAGTACAGTGTCAATGTGCAGGGGTACGAGGTAGTTTATGTAATTGAGGTAATGTTAACACATTCAATTGTATGTCAACTCTCTATAAGAAAATAGGCAGATACACTGGCAGTAGAATGGCCTTACTGAAAAGCTCAGTGACTTTCAACGTGGCACCGTCATAGGATACCACCTTTCCAACAAGTCAGATTGTCAAATTTCTGCCCTGGTAGAGCTGCCCCGTTCAACTGTAAGTGCTGTTATTGTGAAGTGGAAACATCTAGGAGCAACAACGGCTCAGCCGCGAAGTGGTAGGCCGCACAAGCTCACAGAATGGGACCGCTGAAGCGTGTAGCAGGTAAAAATCATCTGTCCTTGGTTCCAACACTCAGGAGGAATAATGAACTGGGCTGGTTGAGGCTAGGCTAGGCCCCTTAGTTCCAGTGATATAACAATGACATGCTAGACAATTCTGTGCTTCCAACTTTGTGGCATGCCCTTTCCTGTTTCAGCATGACAATTACACTTTTTATTTGAACCTTTATTTAACTAGGCAAGTCAGTTAAGAACAAATTCTTATTTACAATGACGGCCTACCTCGGCCAAACCCAGATAATGCTGGGCCAATTGTGCGCTGCCCTATGGGACTCCCAACTACAGCCAGATGTTATTCAGCCTGGATTCAAACCAGGGACTGTAGTGATGCCTCTTGCACTGAGAAGCAGTGCTTTAAACTGCTGCGCCACTCGAGAGCCCTAATGCACAAAGCGAGGTCCATACAGAAATGGTTTGTCAAGATCGGTGTGGAAGAACTTGACTGGCCTGCACAGAGCCCTGATCTCAATCCCATCAAACACCTTCGGGATGAATTGGAACGCCGACTGTGAGCCAGGCCTAATCGCCCAACATCAGTGCCCAACCTCTCTAATGCTCTTGTGGTTGAATGGAAGCAAGTCCCAGCAGCAATGTTCCAACATCAAGTGGAAAGCCTTCCCAGAACAGTGGAGGCTGTTACAGCAGCAAAGGGGGGACCAACTCTATATTAATGCCCATGATTTTGGAATGAGATGTTCTACGAGCAGTTATCCACATACTTTTTGTCATGTAGTGTATGTTGGCTGGTGCCGAGGGGTAATTCCATGCATAAAGCAGCATGCAGCATTTGCCTAATGTAACTGTCAACCTGTCTCTGAGTGGGAGGAAGGAGTAGAGGTATGGGGAAACGGGGGCAAGCGGAAAATGCCTCTCTCTCAATCCATAAACACTGGAGCTTTGATTTGGTCACACAGACAGCAAAATGAACAGGCACACCTGAAATCCATCCTGGGGCAATGACAATGTAAAATTAGAGTGTACTTCTCAAAGAACAAGGAGATGCCAGCTGGAAATATAATTAGGCCTACCTCTCACACAACACAACGTGTGGCAGCTTAACAGTACAGATCCATTAGTTACATCTGTTGAAACAGTCAAGTTAGCCCTCTCTTTTAGTATGATTCAATTATCAATCTACGTTGTTATATAACATGAAAACAGATGCAGAGAGTATGTTCTTCTAATGGACATGGCAGAGATGCTTCGGGTGATAAGATGTGTTGGTTGAAGTAATGAATGCATTTACAAATTGAGCCCCTGGTTACATGGGGTGGATAGCATTCATAACAATGATCAGACTGCTCTTATTATCCAATCCACTGGTTCATGGTTCAGAGAGGAACCACTACCAGTTTTCTCAGAACAGAACAATTGGAACAGCTTTCCTTCTTTCTTTTACAGAGCTATCCACAAACTATTCTTGGAAACCTTTAAAATGGTGTATGTTTTATGAACTGGGTTGCTTTTTTGTATCACTGATGGTTCTCAGAATATCGACTTTCTCTGAATACACCATGGCTAACAGGTGTTTTACACAAATATATTTATTTTAGTCCTATTCTACTTCCTCAGGCTCCTGTCAACTGCACCTGCTACGGTTAGTAAAAGCTTTGCTTTCAACTCATCATTATTTGACTCTTCCTTACAGATGCATCCTCTGGTAATACAGGGAAAAGGGTCATTATTACACCATATAAATGATTACACACCGCCAATGAGTAGGCTAGCATTTCCCATATGGTTCTAAGACAACGTGGGTATTGATGGTTAGAGTGGGCTGTGAGAAAACCATTAGCACCTCACAGAGGTTAGCCATGGCTCAATAATACCTTCAAGGTAGAGAGATGAATGTGATCAATTGATTCAAAGGAGATGGCCTCCTGTGGAGTTTTCCCTTGCAACCTGAAATGACCTGCTTTGTAACAACCCAATAGTTAAGCAGCACTCAAATAGGTACCCATGGAAACATGAAACATGTTCAAGAGAGATGGAAACGGCATTACATACACTTTTCATACTGACCGGATTCTTAATTGTACAAAGGTATCAAATAAAGTAAAACCTGCCCAAGCCTAACCAAGCAAAGGAAACAGGAAGTATTTGCCTGTTCTGTTCCATTCTCTTCTTCTGGTGTTTATGGAAGAGGTATTAATGCTCAACCTGTTCTTCAAACATGGTGTTGGTTGGAGAGGTCTGAATAGACAGACACAGATAACTATAAAACTCCTCTCTAGTCAAAGGGCACTGTAACGTCACAGCCTGGCCTTTGGTCGTCCATATCTACTCTGCCATAACATCCAAGTCATCTGTCCAGGCATGTTTTCTTCATTTCACAGAACAGCAGAGCAGACCAGGGCAGACTTAAACAGGTATGCTTGTTTCGCAGGGTCAAATTCATGAATATGCAAGTGCAGTATGTTACCTTCGAAGCTCTATTAGCCCTAAACCCCATCCCATCTCTAGACTGACAATAGGTGAGCCAGGATTGGCTTGCCATAGAACTTTTGATAAAATTCACCTTTATTCATGATTGAAATTTAAAGGCAATGTTTGCACTTTATCGGAGACTGCATTCACAGAAAAAGCTGCATATGTCAGCTAAATCCAAAATTGGTGCGTGGAGCCAGCACAGGTTGCACCGGACTGGTGACACGCTCTTCAGGGTGAGTGCGGGGAGCCGGCACAGAACGTACCGGACTGGGAAGGCGCACTGGAGACCTGGTGCGTGGAGCCGGCACAGGTTGCACCGGACTGGTGACACGCTCTTCAGGGCGAGTGCGGGGAGCCGGCACAGGACGTACCGGGCTGGGAAGGCGTACTGGAGGCCTGGTGCGTTGAGCCGGCACAGGTTGCACCGGACTGGTGACACGCTCTTCAGGGCGAGTGCGTGGAGCCGGCACAGGACGTACCAGCAAGGAAGAGTCTCGCATCCTCCCAGTATTTCCTCCGAAGTCCAACTCTCCTTAACCTTCAGCGCACGCTGCTTGGTCCTGGACTGGTGGGATATTCTGTTACGATCGTCGTTATAAATGGACCAAGGCGCAGCGTGCGTAGAGTTCCACATATTTTAATTGAAATGAAACAATCAAAAACAAAGCAGAAACAACAGATCGCAAAATAACGCAGTGCTCACAGGCACTAGCACAACACAATATCCCACCAAACACAGGTGGGAAAAGGACTACCTAAGTATGATCCCCAATTAGAGGTAACGAGAATCAGCTTCCTCCAATTGGGAACCATACACAAAACCAACATAGCAATTCCAACATAGAAACCCCCCCCTAGTCACGTCCTGACCTAAAACACCATAGAGAACCCCAAAGGCCTCTCTATGGCCAGGACGTGACACTTTCATAAGGTCTGGATGCCTTATATGGAATACAGTATTGAAAACATGCCCAAAACATGCGTACGAAAACATGCCCTGTATTGAAAACATGCCCACGTCAGGAGAGATAAATATTTAGGCAATCCCTAGCTGCTGGGCTGCTCACTCCTGGCCCTGGGGGTCTGCCGTACTGTTGGTTGTCACTCTGGCCTTGGCCTAACACACCTGAAACCAATCATGAATGTTCCACTAAGATCCTAAAGCTGAGTGGGGTGTGTTGGGTTAGGGCGCTGCAGGGCTGTAGACCCTTTGGGACAGGACGGGTTGACCAGCTATATTGTGTGCAGATAAAAAGAGCTCTACAATACTATTAGGCCTATGATATGAAGTATATGCATGGTGTACTGTTTCTGTGTGTTAATGTGTAGGTGAATGTGTGTTTTTATAAAACTTTTATTTTCCAAACCGTTCCTTGAGACATAAAAAAAAGTTTTGTTGGGGAGAGTGTTGAGTTATTGACTAGACTGGTGGGGGATGGGCATGCAGGCGCCTTGGTCTGGTTTGGCGGTCTGGCTGAAATTTGATATAGAGGATATCATAATAAAGACAATCAAAAGTCTTTGTACGTTATTTGTAAGAGTTGTTCATTTATTAGGCTATTGGTTAAAGGTGCCACACAGTATTGATTATTTAATTATCATTGGTCTAGTTCAGTCTTATCACTCACTTAAACACATTTAATAATGATATCTTACTTGTCTGGGCAGCAGGTAGCCTAGTGGTTAGACTGTTGGACTAGTAACCAAAAGATTGCAAGATCAAATCCCTGAGCTGACAAGTTAAAATCTGCCGTTCTGCCCCTGAACAAGACAGTTAACCCACTGTTCCTAGGCCGTCATTGAAAATAAGAATTTGTTCTTAACTGACTTGCCTAGTTAAATAAAGGTAAACAAATCTTGATGACTGGGCATTTTTGCTTATGTAATACCCTTGTTAGAACCAAGTATTGAGTTATTTGTTATAATTAATTGGTATTAGATTTTAACAGGTAATTGAAATTGATTCTTAATTGTAATATTGTTAATGCATTTATTTTGAAGAAATATTTATTTAAAGTATAAGTGAATAAGTTGGTTTACTTTTGAATTAATGTTTTGACCAATAAGGTCGCTTGTTAAGGTGTGGCCAATGGGAGAGTTGACCTGGTTAACGGGAGGCCTGGGATATAAAAGAAAAAGAGAGGGAAAGAGAGACGTTTGAGAAAGGATAGATGCTGAGATTATGACCGTTGGTGAAGAGGAATTATAAGAGAAGAGACAAAAAGTATAGAACAAGATACCTACCTATTAATATATGAAGGGAAATACCAATTTTATTTTATAGGAGAGTTGTTGTATTTTTTTGTTGAGAGAGGACTCAGTGAAGACTGAAGCTACCGTCTCGTTGTGGAGGTCGACAGCCTTGAGGTTAGCCTAGCATCGTGAGACACCAGGAGAGAATTTCTTGGGAGGGCTTGGAGAGTTCATGTTCCCATGGGGTGTCGGTTGCTGTGGACCATGTGAAGAAAACCTGCACGGAACTGTCATACTTCGCTGGAAAAATATCTACATTCGTGAGTAACCACAACGTGAGGTGCTTCTGGACTTTATGTGTGTCGACATTCTTTTTTTGAGCTCCAACGGCGCCAACGGGTCAATTAAACAAGCTTGAAATAATTTGGACATGGGTTGTGCACGACTCATTTGGGGTTTATTATTTTTATTTCTTTTGATGTTGTGATAAGAAAAATGTAATAATACACAAAACTTGGAATAAATACAACAGAACCACCTCAGTAAATCACAAAATTAGATTAAATTACGTACCCTATCTAATAGGACTTTGTTATTGTCTTTGGATATTAGTAAAGTAGACTTCAATTATGGGATAACAGTATTGGGATCTATCAAATGTTATCCTTAAGAATAACCTCTACAGGAAGAGTGGATCCATCCCATGCTGTTGAGATATTCTACGTAAGCTAATATCGTGAGAGTCAAATTCGAGCCTGGTGAGAGGGTTACACTTACTTTGTTGTTCTAAATAGAGACAGCTAGAAGGGCCATGGGTCATATTCGATTCTGTAAAAATGTAGGAAATTAGCTTTATATGCCACCAAAAATGGAAGGACCCCCAGACCCCCCCCACCAAGTTATGCCTGTCCCCCACACTTCTATAACCAAAGTTGCACCCCTGGAAATTACCTTTCGATTTCTAACACTTCAGCTTTACAGATTGAATAGAGCCCTTACTGTTGAGGCACATTGTTCATATACTTACAATTGAAGTCGGAAGTTTACATACACCTTAGCCAAATACATTTAAACTCAGTTTTTCACAATTCCAGACATTTAATCCTAGTAAAATTCCCTGTCTTAGGTCAGTTAGGATCACCACTTTATTTTAAGAATGTGAAATGCCAGAATAATCGTAGAGAGAATTATTTATTTCAGCTTTTATTTCTTTCATCACATTCCCAGTGGGTCAGAAGTTTACATACACTCAATTAGTATTTGGTAGCATTGCCTTTAAATTGTTTAACTTGGGTCACACGTTTCAGGTAGGCTTCCATAAGCTCCCCACAATAAGTTGGTTGAATTTTGGCCCATTCCTCCTGACAGAGCTGGTGTAACTGAGTCAAGTTTGTAGGCCTCCTTGCTTGCACACACTTTTTCAGTTCTGCCCACAAATTTTCTATAGGATTGAGGTCAGGGCTTTGTGATGGCCACTCCAATACCTTGACTTTGTTGTCCTTAAGCCATTTTGCCACAACTTTGGAAGTATGCTTGGGGTCATTGTCGATTTGGAAGACCCATTTGCGACAAAGCTTTAACTTCCTGACTGATGTCTTGAGATGTTGCTTCAATATATCCACATAATTTTTCTTTCTCATGATGCCATCTATTTTGTGAAGTGCACCAGTCCCTCCTGCAGCAAAGCACCCCCACAACATGATGCTGCCACCCCGTGCTTCACGGTTGGGATGGTGTTCTTCGGCTTGCAAGCCTCCCCCCTTTTCCTCTAAACATAACAGTAATTATGGCCAAACAGTTCTATTTTTGTTTCATCAGACCAGAGGACATTTCTCCAAAAAGTACGATCTTGTCCCCATGTGCAGTTGCAAACCGTAGTCTGGCTTTTTTATGGTGGTTTTGGAGCAGTGGCTTCTTCCTTGCTGAGCGGCCTTTCAGGTTTTGTCAATATAGGACTCGTTTTTACTATGGATATAGATACTTTTGTACCTGTTTCCTCCAGCATCTTCACAAGGTCCTTTGCTGTTGTTCAAAGTATGTTCATCTCTGGGAGACAGAGCGTGTCTCCTTCCTGAGCGGTATGATGGCTGCTGTTAGGGTTGGCAGTTAGTTTAGACCGTAGTCCTGTTTTCCACTGTGTCTCAGTGATTTATTCAAGATTCAGAAAATAAGTGAGTTCGTTATTTACCATTTACGTTAAAAGCATATATGCCCAAGTGACATTGTGGTGCGTCCCGTCTTGTCTCTTGAGGATTGGACAGTGTTTCAAGAAGAAATTATGAGACCGTCATCATCAAGCCGCTCTAGGCAGGCCTATCAGAGTAGGGGTTGAGCGTGGTTTTAGACTTACTCAGCCTATCGTGGGCGCACAGGTTGGTCCCAACCCCTTGGCGCTTCAGGTTTCAGGCGTTGTTGTTGTGCAGATTATCTATGCGCTCACACCCTAGATACTGAGGCCAAAAGTTCAGCTCCTGTTTTTGTGTCTCAACCTAGAAACTGCCTGTTTGCAACATTTTTCTATTCATGTGTCCCTAGCTCAACATACTGTTATCTCCCAAGGTTAACCACAGCCCTTCAGCCAGTCACACCAGGTGTTCACACAACTCAAACACATTCAAGCTTAGCAAACAAAACATATTCCAAAACCTCACACTGCGTGGTCCCATGGTGTTTATACTTGCTTACTATTGTTTGTGCAGATGAACGTGGTACCTTCAGGAATTTGGAAATTGCGCCCAAGAATGAACCAGACTTGTGGAGGTCTGCAAGTTTTTTCTGAGGTCTTGGCTGATTTCATTTGATTTTCCCATGACGTCAAGCAAAGAGGCACCGAGTTTGAAGGTAGGCCTTCAAATACATCCACAGGTACACCTCCAATTGACTCAAATTATGTCAATTAGCCTCAGAAGCTTCTAAAACCACGACATCATTTTCTGGAATTTTCCAAGCTATTTAAAGGCACAGTCAACTTAGTGTATGTAAACTTCTGACCCACTGGAATTGTGATACAGTGAATTATAAGTGAAATAATCTGTCTGTAAACAATTGTTGGAAAAATTACTTGTGTCATGTACAAAGTAGATGTCCTAACCGACTTGCCAAAACTATAGTTTGTTAACAAGAAATTTGTGGAGTGGTTGAGAAACGAGTTTTAATGACTCCAACCTAAGTGTATGTAAACTTCCGACTTCAACTGTATATTCAAATGTGTCCCTTCCACTTGAGCATTGCAGAAAAGCTTGGATTTGCCAGGAGCATTCTCCAACCAACTGAACAATTTGGACAACAACATTACAGTGCACACTGACACTGAGGACTGACACAAGAGGACCATGTGGTGTCTGTAAGTAATGGACTTGAACAGATAAATCTTGACCAATCATTTGGTTATGTCAGAACACACCCTGCAGGGTCTGTAACCAAGTTCATTACCAGGATTCCCTTTTTTTCTGGCAGAGATTCAGCAATCATTTTAAAGATGGGGTTAATTTTGTGAGAGCTTTGTAATGAGTTTCCCGAGTTTAACATCATCAGCAGGTTGCGGAGTCTGCAACTGTGGAGTTATGTCGCGTTTAAGTTCTAGTCGGTACTAGGAAACTGAAATGTCCAACATGTTATAATAATTCACGTGCCGCGTTCAACCAGTTAACAAGTCGAGCATTTCTACGTTTCTTAGTTCCGACTAGCACATGAACGCGGCATTACATCAACATCCAACGCATCATCATCATGTCACGCATACATAGGCCAACACAAAATATAATCAAGTGCACGGTGCCGTGGACGGTGCTCAAATGGGGTTTAGGTTTGTATTTTACCCAAAACGATCTAACATTAATCTAAATGGTTCCGTAGAAATGTTTGCTCAAAGGCATGATTACAATGAGCATGTTGAATCTTTTTATTATATTGCCGACGGCTCTGCACCTGGCATAATTTAATAGAAATTGCCGTCAGGGAAAGTTGTGCAGATGATTTCAGGTAACTGATATTCGTATTATATAGCCTATGGGCAGCCAATTACAGGTAGGCCTACTAAAACTATAATAAAATGTATAATCGAGTCTGACACTGGAGAAAATAAAATCTCCACCATTAACTTGGAGATAAACCGCCCGTCTCTCTCTCTCTCTGTCTCTCTCTCTCTTGCGCTCTCTCCCGCTTCACATCAGCAACTCACCACTTTTCAGGATATGAGTGTGTCGAGACCGCACTTGACGAACGTTCTGTCTTTCAAGGAGTTCACTTCACCTTTTGCTCACTGCACTTGAGGTACCACGCCTTTGATCAAATATATCTGTTTCCTTAATTTTTGAAGAATTGCAGTTTTTGTTTTTACTTCATTAGCAAGGTAAGACTTTTAGGTTGAGTTCAATTATTATGTACTATTATTAATTATCATTATTATCTTTACTATAATAAGGGTTTGATCAAGTGTTTTCCCCAGTGATTTGTTGTTGATATTAATCAGAATAGTAGGCTACTGTTGTGGTTATTATTAGCAGGTTACTTTACAGCTGTATAGTAAGTTGTTGTAGTAGTAATAGGAGTATAACAATAGTACCACTACTATCTGTTTGACTTGTTTATTAGAACAAGATCCCACGTTGAATACATGTCTAACCCTTTATTTCCTTCATCCTACAGTCCATTTAGCAAATGTGAAAGAATATCCAGGAGACAATCATTCTTGAATTTAATTAAAATGACAAGAAAGGCAAGGAGATAATAAACTACAATAGTTAACATTAAACCTTACTGTATTTGAACATTGGAATAATGTTTTTGGGTACAGATATATTGAATGCAGGTTTTAAAATAGTTGCACGTTATTGAGTTGCGGCCAGGTAGGCACTTGATTTATTTAAAAGAATTGTCTGCGTATGTCCCACATTGCAGATTTGTGCTGAAGATATCTGTATCGTCAGCATAAAGAATCATATCCATCTTCATCCAACTCAAATTGTCTGTGTTGGCTTGGACAATGGGTGTAATGCTTTTACGACTGACTGTCTGCATTCTCTACTCCTCCAATCACTGATCTATCCAGTCCGCCGCAATCCTTTACCATAAACTAGTTTATATTGAGTGTGACTGACTCTGCATATCCAAGCTACTGAATGATGTGTGGAGATTTACATCATATCATATTAAACGTGTCTATTAATCATTTTACAACACTCATTGTTTTATTTTATTAACCAGAGGTACTTGTACATCAAATTGATGGTCATGCAGGCATGTCAGCAATCTGAACTATCACCAATTACATTAAAGTTCAAAGGCACTAAGTTAATAAGGCGTGCATGTGGTGGTAAGCTTGCATGGGATGGTTCAGATATTAATTGGATCCACTGCTCTATGTACAGTATCAGTCAAAGGTTTGGACACACCTACTCATTTTAAACAGGACAATGACCCAACACACCTCCAGGCTGTGTAAGGGCTATTTGACCAAGAAGCAGAGTGATGGAGTGCTGCATATGTGGGAACTCCGTCAAGACTGTTGAAAAATATTCCAGGTGGAGCTGGTTGACAGAATTCCAAGAGTGTGCAATGCTAACATCAAGGCAAAGGGTGGCTACTTTGAAGAATCTCAAATTTAAACAATATTTTTTTTAACACTTTTTTGGTACTACATGATTCCATATGTGTTATTTGTAGAAAATAGTAAAAATAAATAAAAACCCATGAATGAGTAGGTGTGTCCAAACTCTTGACTGATACTGTATATTTGATCTCTTAAAACCCTGGCCATTTCAAGCTGGGGGAAGGGATTACAGTTGTTTGAGTGGCCAGGCATGCACTTATACAGGGTCAGCCCTGGGCATAGGTGACATGAGGTCCCTGACCAAAAAAATAGAATAAATACATGTAGGAAATCAGTTGGTCTCAACTTACTGTTAGAATAGTGTAATACACAAGGTGCGGTTGTGAATCAGCAGTTTTCCTCTTATGTAAGTCACTGACAGTCACTCAATTAGCCCATGTCAGCTAAACATGTTTAGATCTAAACTGTCTGAAGGGCATATGCCCAGGGGCCCTGACTTCTAGGGGGTCCTCATTGATTGTGTTAGTCACTCTTACTCAGAAGTCATATTACCATGGCATATGTGTAGAATTTCAGGAAATCGTTTTTTCTCTCCGCCCTGAGAAAAAATTTGTAGAATTCCATGAAATATGTTATACAATTGTTAAATGTTATCAATGCCCCATGGCAAAATTTGTAGAATTTCAGGAAATGTACTTTAAAACAAATGTATACTAATAATACTTATCTCTATTCCGTCAAGAAGGGGTCTTCTAAAATGTTTTGCCGGTGAGGTGGGGGGGCCCCAACCAAATCTCTCTTAGGGCCCCCAAAAGGCTAGGGCCGGCCGGCCCTGCATTTATACTATAAGATATTTTTACATCAGTTTTGAGGAAAATTCTATAAATTCCACAAGAGCTACCCCTCAATGTGTTTCCCTAAAGCTTTTTAAATATGGTACAGCTGGCATGGGAATGGATTCATGATAGTGAATTATAGTTTAGCAAATGAAAGGAACATTTATGAAGGGGTTTAGAATATTTTCTCATTAATCACTACAGAATTAATCTACTTCAATTGGCATACTGTAGAAAGCCTACAAATATATGTTCTGATTGATTAATGTAATGTCCATATTGATGGATCTATTGGTTGTGTCTGTGTTGTAACTACCCAGGGGTAATCTGAAAACATGGCTTTTGGCCATCACCATGGTCACTGTAATAGTTTGGAGCAAACCACAACCATTAAACTCAACCATTAAACCAAAGGTCACACTCGTATCCAATCATGGTTAGTGGTGTGATGATTATGAAATTTAGGGTAATGACTAAGTGTGACGCAAATGTTGACAGTTCTAATCATAATTGTAGTAATACATTTTTTTTGTTGCTTGTAATGCATCATAATGCATTCTTATAAATTAGCTAAGATATACCTAATGTATACAATACAGCTTTGGTGACACACCCCGTCTCGAAAATGAATAGTTTCTCCTCCCAATGGGTAGGCCGTCATTGTAAATAAAATAAAATTCTTAACTGACTTCCCTCGTTAAATAAAGGTTAAATAAAAAAATGAATTACTCACTTCATGTCTACAAAAAAATAATGGTATTGAATAAACTATTCTACTTAAAAATAAAGTTTAATCCCCCCTCCTAAAATACATTTATTAAGACTATTATGACAGGTTTCTTTTTCAGTTCATGGTTATTTCCCATAATTGTCGGTTACACGATAATAGTGACAGCTCTAATCATGGTGATACTTTCTTTTAAGGGGGTCTGTCAGACATCTTTGAGGCATCCATCAAGCTTGTTGTCTTGCCTGGGACTTTATTTTGTCATTTAATCTCCTTTCTAAGGATTTCAAAATGTGACTGTCCTTCCTTTACCAGTACCTTCAGTATTGTATAATCAAGTGTTATTTCAGAAAAGTATTATTTCATGAAATATTTTGTTGTATGAAAGCCTTCAAAAACTAGTAAAAGCTTTGACATTTTCCCTGTAAATGATGTGTCCACTATTCATACACACATTTTACAGGGATTACAAGCTAAATTACAACCATCATTACTGTGTCTTATAAAATGTACATTACCACAAGTAATTATTGAAATTATTGCTTCAAATTTGCTGATGGGCTTCATTGCAGTCCTCAACCAATCATGCTGCATGCATGCTTAGTTTTCATGCAGAATAGAAGACATTTAAGGAAAAGAAGGAAATGAGAGAGCCATATATTGTTCCACTTATTCCGCTCCAGGTATTACCACAAGCCCGTTCTCCCCAATTAAGATGCCACCAACCTCATGTGCACTGAACAAAAATATAAATGCAACATGCAACAATTTCAAAGATTTTACTGAGTTACAGTTCATATAAGGAAATCTGTCAATTGACATAAATTCATTAGGCCCTAATCTACGGATTTCACATAACTGTGAATACAGATATGCATCTGTTGGTCGCAGATACCTTAAAAAAAAAGGTAGGGGCATTGATCAGAAAAACAGTCAGTATCTGGTGTGACCACCATTTTCCTCATGCAGTGCGACACATATCCTTCACATAGAGTTGATCAGGCTGTTGATTGTGGCCTGTGGAAGGCTGTCCCACTCCTCTTCAATGGCTGTGCGAAGTTGCTGGATATTGGCGGGAACTGGAACACGCTGTCGTACATGTCGATCCTCAATGGGTGACATGTCTGGTGAGTATGCAGGCCATGGAAGAACTGGGACATTTTCAGCTTCTAGGAATTGTGCACATATCCTTGCAACATAAGGCTGTGCATTATCATGCTGAAACATGAGGTGATGGCGGCGGATGAATGGCATCTGTGGCATTGTGTTGTGCGACAAAACCGCACATTAGAGTGGCCTTTTATTGTCCCCAGCACAAGATGCACATGTGTAATGATCATGCTGTTTAATCAGCTTCTTTATATGCCTCACCTGTCAGGTGGATGGATTATCTTGATAAATAAGAAATGCTCACTAACAGGGATGTAAACAAGTTTGTGCACAAGTTTGTGTATATGGAACATTTCTGGGATCTTTTATTTCAGTAGAAAGGCAGTATGAGGTTTAGGCTCAGGAAAGAATGAAAGGCGGCGGGTGCATGGGAGTGAAAATATCTATAGAGTTAAAAAAGTACTCTCCCTCAACCGTGAAGAGGATTAACCCAAGGAGTCCGAGATGGAAAAATAATATCATGAATTTAATACATGCTCAAAAGAATACAAAAAGTGAAAGTGCAAGGAGCTATATAACAAATAAAAAGGAAGGAGCATACGTTTTGGCCTTATGCCTTCATCAGTGCTGTACAAACAAATTAAGAAGACACTTACTGATGTGCGTAACAGGTGCAACAGGTGCAAGCACATAGTTCATTAGAGACTGGCGAATCGGGAGTCAATGCATATTAACAAGGAATATATAGAACAGTATCAAAAATGGACAATTCAAATGTCACATATAATTGGAAAGAGACAACAGTCTGGGCTTCATAGCAATATCAGAAGCAATAGATATGAAATACTGGGGGGGGCTGCTGATGAGTGTAGACAACACTACTGGAAACATACAAGGTCCAATTCCTCATTAAGCCCTTGGGGGTGTAGAGTTAATTAGAAGATCCATCTTGCTTCGCACTGGAGTAGGCGCTCATCCGTATTGCGGCATCTGCGGCTTGACCTAACACGGTCAATGGCACCGAACTTAAGATCAGTCATAGCATGATTAGCCTCATGAAAACTGGTGATTTTAGAAATTTCTTCGGATGGCACTGCAATGCTTGTTGATGCGTAACTGTTGTTGTCTGCGCGTAATACAACTGTATGGACAAGACAGTAAATGCACTACATTGTTAGATTGACATGTAATTAATCTATTGATGGTGTATTCTTTATTTGTGACGAATGATCTGACGTTGTGGCACTTTTTAATACCTGTACAGGCCGCACAATCTTTTATTTCAGCTCATGAAACCTGGGACCAACACTTTACATGTTGCCTATACATTCTTGTTCAGTGTACAATAATTTAGGATATACATAATTCACTTGTTTGAATGCCATTCTTTTCCAGTTATGAGCATTTTATCCTCATTGTTTGTAACTAAAACTCCCCCAACCCCTGTGCTTTGACTCTTCTATGGTAAGCTGCTAAGTGGCTGGTACCCAGGGCTCCCTACTGCTGTGTAGTTAATCCGTTACAGAATGGAAGGCAGTGGCACTGGATGGACTGGAGGTCTGCTGCCCTCTGTAGGCGAAGAGGCAACTAAGGAGCACTCAGTCTTTGAGGTGGCTGTCCAGAACGGCTTGGCCAACCACAGCACCCTGTTTGCAGACGTGGCTCTGCTGCAGAGCTTCAAGCTGCTCATCATCCCATGCTACACCCTGGTGGTGGTGGTGGGTGTGTTGGGGAACTACTTGCTGCTCTACGTCATCTGCCGCACCCGCAAGATGCACAATGTCTCCAACTTCTTCATCGGGAATCTGGCCTTCTCAGACATGCTGATGTGTGTGACCTGTGTCCCATTCACCCTGGCCTATGCCTTTAACCCCCGTGGCTGGGTGTTTGGAAGGTTTATGTGCTACCTGGTGTTCCTGATCCAGCCAGTCACAGTTTACGTGTCTGTCTTCACCCTCACCGCCATCGCTGTCGACAGGTGGGTGGGTCCCTCTGACTTGAGATAACAAAAAGCCCATTGGTTTTGACTGAGTAGTTTCAAATAAACTGAAATACATGAATTGTGGAAAAAAAGTATGTAAAATAATGAAATTGTAATTATTGATCTTTATAAAAATGTTATTCAAAGCAATTAATAAATTAATATTACTGTTCCTCTGTGTCCCTGCCAGGTACTATGCTACTGTGCATCCTCTGAAGAAGCGTACCTCGGTGGCTACCTGTGCCTATGTGCTGTCAGGGATCTGGCTGCTGTCCTGTGGTCTGGTGGCTCCAGCTGTGGCCCACACCTACCACGTGGAGTTCAGAGAGGAGGGCCTCACCATCTGTGAGGAGTTCTGGCTGGGGCAGGAGAAGGAGAGGCTAGCCTACGCCTACAGCACCCTGCTGGTTACCTACGTCCTGCCACTCTCCGCCGTCTGTGTCTCCTACCTCTGCATCTCTGTCAAGCTGAGGAACTGTGTGGCACCGGGACATCGGACCCGGGACCAGGCAGAGGCACAGCGAGCCCGGAAGCGGAAGATCTTCCGTCTGGTGGCGCTGGTGGTGGCGGCCTTTGGGGTGTGCTGGCTGCCCATTCACGTGTTCAACGTACTGCGTGACATCGACATCCGCCTCATCAACAAGCGTCACTTCCTGCTCATCCAACTAATGTGCCACCTGTGTGCCATGAGCTCGTCCTGCTGTAACCCCTTCCTGTACGCCTGGCTGCACGACCGATTCCGCGCCGAGCTGAGGAAGATGTTCACCTGCCACCGCCGCATCGGCATCCCTGCCAACCACTGTGCTACAGCCAGCGTGGCACTGTGACTGTGCAGGGACAAGGAGAGAGAAGAGACAGAAGGTCTCTGATACCAGTGTAAACATGTTGTACGTAGGTCAAATTTTCGGATTATTTGCTATTGTCCTAATTTGGACATGACAAGAGTTAATTGTGACTTACAGCTGATTACAGAGATATTAGGTGGTTCCCTAGTCATTTTTCGATGAACAAATCAATTGAACATGCATGAGATGATTGCCTGAAAAGAATGAATGAACTGATTGAATGCCAATATGAAGGTAAAACACAAGAGAGAAAAATGGAAGAGAAAGAATAAAGGGAGAGGGAAGGAGAGGGAGAAAGAGGAGGCGAGGTGACAGGACCACCAAACAAATGTTCTTTTGAAGTTTTGTTAGAGGCCATTATGCACAGCCACAGTCGATATTTAACACCAGGAAACATCAGCAAGCAGGAGATTCATCTGCAAAAAAATTAGGTTTGGTGGATCATTTCAAGGCAGATAAACACTGTTCACACAATAGTTGCTGCTACATACGCGATATCCCCCATAACTCCAGATGAACAGTTGTCTGCTGAGGTTAGAGGGTAGCATTCAGTGAACTGACAATACAATGTCAATGAGCTCAGTCTCTGCTCTGCTTCTTCTGCTATGTTAATAGTGGTGCTTGCCTACAGAGCAGAAAGAGCAACTGCCCCTCCTTACCTTTAGGCTATTCTCAAACCCTACACCCCAACCCGAGCACTCCGTTCCACCACCTCTGGTCTCTTGGTCCTCCCACCCGTACAGCAGGGCAGCTCCCGCTCGGCCCAGTCCAAGCTTGTCTCTGTCCTGGCATCCCAATGGTGGAACCAGTTTCCTCCTGAAGCTAGGATAGCAGAGTCCCTGCCCATCTTCCTAAAACATCTGAAACCCTACCTCTTCAAAGAGTATCTTAAATAATCCCACAAGAACCCCCCTAGCACTCCCTCCTCACCCCGACCCCTCCTTTTCTTCCCCCTTACTAGTTCTTTGCTGATATTTACTTAATATGACAGTGATACAGTGGGGCAAAAAAGTATTTAGTCAGCCACCAATTGTGCAAGTTCTCCAACTTAAAAAGATGAGAGAGGCCTGTAATTTTCATCATAGGTACACTTCAACTATGACAGACGAAATGAGAAAAAGAAATCCAGAAAATCACATTGTAGGATTTTTAATTTATTTATTTGCAAATTATGGTGGAAAATAAGTATTTGGTCAATAACAAAAGTTTATCTCAATACTTTGTTATATACCCTTTGTTGGCAATGACAGAGGTCAAACGTTTTCTGTAAGTCTTCACAAGGTTTTCACNTCATTGTCATGCTGAAAGACCCAGCCACGTTTCATCTTCAATGCCCTTGCTGATGGAAGGAGGTTTTCACTCAAAATCTCACGATACATGGCCCCATTCATTCTTTCCTTTACACGGATCAGTCGTCCTGGTCCCTTTGCAGAAAAACAGCCCCAAAGCATGATGTTTCCACCCCCATGCTTCACAGTAGGTATGGTGTTCTTTGGATGCAACTCAGCATTCTTTGTCCTCCAAACACGACGAGTTGAGTTTTTACCAAAAAGTTCTATTTTGGTTTCATCTGACCATATGACATTCTCCCAATCCTCATCTGGATCATTCAAATGCTCTCTAGCAAACTTCAGACGGGCCTGAACATGTACTGGCTTAAGCAGGGGGACACGTCTGGCACTGCAGGATTTGAGTCCCTGGCGGCGTAGTGTGTTACTGATGGTAGGCTTTGTTACTTTGGTCCCAGCTCTCTGCAGGTCATTCACTAGGTCCCCCCGTGTGGTTCTGGGATTTTTGCTCACCGTTCTTGTGATCATTTTGACCCCACGGGGTGAGATCTTGCGTGGAGCCCCAGATCGAGGAAGATTATCAGTGGTCTTGTATGTCTTCCATTTCCTAATAATTGCTCCCACAGTTGATTTATTCAAACCAAGCTGCTTACCTATTGCAGATTCAGTCTTCCCAACCTGGTGCAGGTCTACAATTTTGTTTCTGGTGTCCTTTGACAGCTCTTTGGTCTTGGCCATAGTGGAGTTTGGAGTGTGACTGTTTGAGGTTGTGGACAGGTGTCTTTTATACTGATAACAAGTTCAAACAGGTGCCATTAATACAGGTAACAAGTGGAGGACAGAGGAGCCTCTTAAAGAAGAAGTTACAGGTCTGTGAGAGCCAGAAATCTTGCTTGTTTGTATGTGACCAAATACTTATTTTCCACCATAATTTGCAAATAAATTCATTAAAAATCCTACAATGTGATTTTCTGGATTTTTTTCCTCATTTTGTCTGTCATAGTTGAAGTGTACATAGTTGATGAAAATTACAGGCCTCTCTCATCTTTTTAAGTGAGAGAACTTGCACAATTGGTGGCTGACTAAATACTTTTTTGCCCCACTGTATGTGGTTGTCCCACCTAGGTATCTTAATATTAAGGTCGCTCTGGATGAGAGCATCTGCTAAATGACTAAAATGTTAATGTAAATATTCAATGCAGGTTTGGTCCCCAGACTGGTGTTTGGCAGTGGATGACACGCCGCAATTGTTGCAACCCCTAATACTAGCCTGTTCAACCTCTCTTTCGTATCGTCTGAGATCCCCAAAGATTGGAAAGCTGCCGCGGTCATCCCCCTCTTCAATGGGGGAGATACTCTAGACCCAAACTGTTACAGACCTATATCTATCCTACCCTGCCTTTCTAAGGTCTTCGAAAGCCAAGTTAACAAACAGATCACCGACCATTTAGAATCCCACCGTACCTTCTCCGCTGTGCAATCTGGTTTCCGAGCTGGTCATGGGTGCACCTCAGCCACGCTCAAGATCCTAAACTATATCATATCCGCCATCGATAAAAGACAATACTGTGCAGCCGTATTCATCGACCTGGCCAAGGCTTACGACTCTGTCAATCACCACATTCTTATCGACTGACTCAACAGCCTTGGTTTCTCAAATGACTACCTCACCTGGTTCACCAACTACTTCTCAGACAGAGTTCAGTGTGTCAAATCGGAGGGCCTGTTGTCCGGACCTCTGGCAGTCTCTATGGGCGTGCCACAGGGTTCAATTCTCGGGCCGACTCTTTTCTCTGTATACATCAATGATGTCACTCTTGCTGCTGGTGATCCTCTGATCCACCTTTACACAGACGACACCATTCTGTAAACTTCTGGCCCTTCTTTGGTCACTGTGTTAACTAACCTCCAGACGAGCTTCAATGCCGTACAATTCTCCTTCAACTGCTCTTAAATGCAAGTAAAACTAAATGAATGCTCTTCAACCGATCGCTGCCCGCACCTGCCCGCCCGTCCAGCATCCCTACTCTGGACGGTTCTGACTTAGAATATGTGGACAACTACAAATACCTAGGTGTCTGGTTAGACTGTAAACTCTCCTTCCAAGCTCACATTAAGCATCTCCTATCCAAAGTTAAATCTAGAATCGGCTTCCTATTGCGCAACAAAGCCTCCTTCACTCATGCTGCCAAACATACCCTCGTAAAACTGACTATCCTACCGATCCTTGACTTCGGCGATGTCATTTACAAAATAGCCTCCAACACTCTACTCAGCAAATTGGACGCAGTCTATCACAGTGCAATCCGTTTTGTCACCAAAGCCCCATATACTACCCACCACTGCGACCTGTATGCTCTCGTTGGCTGGCCCTCGCTTCATACTCGTCGCCAAACCCACTGGCTCCAGGTCATCTATAAGTCTTTACTAGGTAAAGCCCCGCCTTATCTCAGCTCACTGGTCACCATAGCAGCACCCACCCGTAGCATGCGCTCCAGCAGGTATATTTCACTGGTCACCCCCAAAGCCAATTCCCCCTTTGGCCGCTTTTCCTTCCAGTTCTCTGCTGCCAATGACTGGAGCGAATTGCAAAAATCACAGAAGCTGGAGACTCATATCTCCATCACTAACTTTAAGCATCAGCTGTCAGAGCAGCTCAAAGATCATTGCACCTGTACATAGCCCATCTGTAAATTGCCCATCCAACTACCTCATCCCCATATTGTTATTTATTTTTTTGCTCCTTTGCACCCCAGTATCTCTACTTGCACACTAATCTTCTGCACATCTATCACTCCAGTGTTTAATTGCTAAATTGTAATTACTTCGCCACCATGGCCTATTTATTGCCTTACCTCCCTAATCTCACCTCATTTGCACACACTGTATATAGATTTTTTCTATTGTGTTATTGACTGTACGTTTGTTTATTCCATGTGTAACTCTGTTGTTTGTGTCACACAGCTTTGCTTAATCTTGGCCAGGTCGCAGTTGTAAATGAGAACTTGTTCTCAACTGGCCTACCTGGTTAAATAAAGGTGAAATAAAAAATAATAAATAATGACATGAACACAGATATAATCTCAGTCTCCACTCTGTGAAGAAACATGCTTAATAATACAGTAGGTGGTATTTGTTCCCCCATGGTTAAATCCCTATTATTAATGCAGTCTAATCAGTCTGTTACCCATCTTTGTCTCTGGGGAACGTACATCGCTTCTGAAAATAGTCATTTAGAATTGTTTGCTACCCGAGTGGCGCAGCGGTCTAAGGCACTGCATCGCAGTATTGCGGCATCCCTACAGCCGGGGTTATATCCCAAGCTGTGTCACAACCGGTCGTGACCGGGAGTCCCATAGGACTGTGTACAGTTGGCCAACCGTTGTCCGGGTTAGGGGAGGGTTTGGACGGGGGGGCTTTACTCATTGCGCTCTATTGACTCCTTGTGGCCGGCCGGGCGCCTGCAGGCTGACTTCGGTCGTCAGTTGAACGGTGTTTCCTCCGACACATTGATGCAGCTGGCTTTCGGGTTAAGCGAGCGGGTGTTAAGAAGTGCGGGTTTGGCGGGTCATGTTTCGGAGGACGCATGACTCGACCTTTGCCTCCCCCTAGCCCGTTGGGGAGTTGCAGCAATGAGACAAGATCGCAATTGGATATCACGAAATTAGGGAGAAAAAGACTATAAAATTACAAAAAACAAAAATGTAATTAGGTGTTTGTTAGGCATTTGCTGAGCGCATGCTTCCCACTGCATGCTTGCATTAACGACTGCATTATAGTTTAACTGAGGTGTTGATTCTCATTGGTTTTTTAGACCAACCACAAAAAACCTCCCCACTTTCAATACATTTAGCAAAAGGTCATGGCAGTTTGCTTTAGTTGTTGTGAATCCCTAATAAATGGCCTTCTGTGGTTTGTGTCATGCCATATAAAATGCCTGTCCTTAAGTGATTACATACAATTGTGTGTAAAAATCTGAATAAACAAACACTGAGAATTGGCCAATTGCTGATTGAGAAAAAAGCTAATAAGCTTAATGTATTACAGATGGCAAATGTCTTAAATCATTAATAACTTAATTAAATCAAATAACAACACAGAACAATATTTACACAGGACTGATCCATATACACTAATTAGGCTATATCACTTAAATGCAATGTTAGTTTTTAGGCATAGTTTGTAGACATTAATACCATAATGAATAGACTGAGAAGGAGTAAATGGAAGATTTAGAGGCAAGACTGCAGGTAACTAGAGAACAACTAGAATGCACTAATCCAAGAGCAAGCAAACAAAAAACTAATATTTTATTTCAAGTAAACAGTGATCTGTATGATTGTCCACAAATCCCATCTGAGGTTGCTGTGGTCACGTATGGTTGCCATGATCACATATTAGGGATTTTATATTCTGTTAATGTGTTAGGCCTATGCCTTGCGGTAACAATCCTCACACCACCCAATAGCATCCCAAAAAAATCCATAGAGAGCAACAAACACACTAGAGAACAATGTGGCTTCAGCGACAATGGCATTGGTCTTTTGATCAATCAGATCAGCTCTGAAAAGATCTGATATGATTGGTCAAAAGACCAATTAGTGGGAAAGATATCAGAATTGGTCTGCCTGTGTAAACACAGCCTATAGAGAGCTGAAATCTAGATGACCAATGCACAACTTCTGTACAAACTAAACTCCCCCCCCCCCCCCCCC